>VACF01000589.1:0-61427 GCA_006891605.1 Pleurozium schreberi
TATTAAATCACTATGTGACGAAGAAGTTCAGTACTTCCACATACTCAAAAGTACTGCGGGCTTGGTCATGTATGATACTACGTAGTCTTCAGAGGTACTTCTACGAATACGACGTACTATTGTGTACTAGTAGTGCGTCAAGAGATGAAATAGAAAGGTCTGCGGAGGAAGCTGCATACTCATGGTCGACACTTTGGTTTAGGGTCTTCCTCGCTCTGGGCAGTGGTCCCTTGCTTCAATGCAATGGCTTGGGCCTTCTTCACTGTGGACTACCTTCGTCAATGGCTGACCGAACTGAACCGCAACAGGAAGCCATTTTAGGAGACAACCGGAGTGAAGAAATCCTTCCCACTGGTGAGAACTGCGGTTTAGGGTTTGGAGAGTGCATACATCGGCGGTTCAGGCGCTATACAATGCATTCCTCAGCTTCTTGCGTTTTGAACAGCCTCCAAAAGTCGCTTCTTCGAGTCCTTTGCTTGAAGAAATTGAAGAGGACATTATAGAGGACATACAACATTGCGAAGGGCGTTGTCAACGGAAGATTTAAGAGGTTCTTTCCTACACTCACCATTCCGTTGTATCTTTCTCAGGTGACTTTTCAAGCGGTTACAATCTCGAAAATAACCCTAAACCCTCCTTTGCTATGAATGTGTTCAAATGCTGACGTTTTTCCATAGGAGAAGAACTAGGGTATTCAGTTCAGGGTTCCCAGACTCAGAATGAAGGACCTAGGGTCTTTGAAAAGTCAGTAGTTGATGCATATGTGATACTGCTGGTGCTTTTGGTGATGAGGAAGTAACTGCAGAAAAACTAAACCGCATCATACTACTTTTTGCTGAAAGCAGAAAGGGTTTTCTTTAAAGGGTACACCAATGCAATGGAAGGCCATGTTTTCAGAATCAAATGCTCTGCTAATAACGTAAAAGACACTAGATAGCTAAGAATCATACCTCTTGAATTCCAATGCTATTGAAGATGATAGTGAAACGAATGTAATCCAATGTTCTTTGTGTGTTCCATCTCGCAGTAGAGGGCGAACTCCAACTTCATGCTCCTTCAATGAAAGACGCCACGAACAATGGCCGTAGCCACAATCGGGCAGACATTGTTGACCTTGCAAACAACGGCAACGACTTCCTGCAGTGCACTATGGAAGGGGAACTACTGATCATGCATGGAGAGAAACGCAGAGGACGCACGGTTCAAGCTTGTGTAACAAAGAAGGGAGAGCAGTTAGAGAAATGCAAGTCGACCTTAAGGGTCTTCTTGATCACTTCAATATTGCACTACCAAATCTATGTCCTCCGGAGCCTCAGGTAGAAAGTAGCTTCATCTGAACGTTGCCAGGGCATAGAAGACGTCCACTTGCAATAGAGAACATGCGTTGTTATAGGAAGTTCCAATTTTGAAGTGATCAAGAAGTTCCTCAAAGTCATACCTGCTGTTTAGCATGGAAGCCAACAATAGGAGTGCAAGAAGCGTTTCCCGTTGTGCAGGACATGGAAGAGAGAACGAGGCGTTTGGGAGAGAACCTAGAATTCATCAACAACAACATGAGATGTGCTAACAGTGAACAATGCAGGTATACAATAAGTGCTTCTCATATGAAGAAGCTTGCATGCTCTGCGATTGAAAATGTCGACACCAAACTTGGGAAGGAATAATATTACCTCGCAGTAGACTAGGACAGCAGACGCCACTACAAACGTCAGGTACTTGCTTCATTGGTAACATTCATTAACGTACAAGGGGGGACTGAAAAAAAACAAGGAAGCATGCATTCAACATGTGGAAGATGTTTTCATTGCTAGAAGATCAAGGAATTGATGGAACGACTTGAAGAGCAGTCCGTCCGTCGGAAGCACCACTGTAATCATTTCTTTCTGCACACTCACTACTTGCACGCATCAATGTTCACCTTCGCATGATGTAATGGAAATTCAGAATATAATGCTACAGTTCAGGTTGTTGTGATGCAAAGTTCACTTGCTAATGCAGGCTTCAACTACCACACTAACCACATAAGGCTTTGTATATCCAGGTTAGCCAGTATCCAGAACTCCAAGTCTGTCACCATTCTTCCTGAAGACCTTCTATAGACATGTCACATGTATTTAATAGTAGTGAGTACTACGGACTACCAACTAGATAGTACTACCAACCACTAATTAGTATTCGGTACCTACTTCTGAGTGACACGTAGTAATGCTTAACAAGAAGTTGAGTATGCAGAAGGATGTGTCATTCTTTAATTGGTAGAAGCACGTAATCGCATGTATTACTTCAAAATATAGTGTATTACTGAGTAGTAGTAAGTACTACTTTGTGACATCATTCACATGCACATTCAATCATTTGACGAAGCCATAGCATTACTTTACCTATGACAGTAGTTTGCAGAAGTCATGCTACTCGACAGGATTTGATAGCCATGTTGAACCGTCATCCGACGAAGTTGACATGCATTGCAAACTTCAATAAGTGGCACACGTCTGACGTATATAAGTACAATCCTAGAGTGCAAACTGTTGTGCGTACCTGTATTGCACACCAAGTTCCACATCTGCTTTTTCCACTATCTGAAGCATTCCTTACTTCACACTGCTTACACACTGTGACAACGGTGCACGAGTACTAGTGCCATCGTAGGACTCGCGAAGGGGAGATTTCTTGACCGCGTGACTCAGCTCTTCCTCCCTTTCCTGCACAACCAGGAAGTCAGTATTACTGGACTATGGATGTGCGTTGCAAAATGCGAGGGCTTTCAAAAAGGCCATCGGATTACACGGTCACAGCGTCAGTCATGCTCAGAACAACAGATGAGGGCATGGTTTGTAAGAACGTAAATCCAAAAATATTTCATGACTTGGAGGTCACGGTGAAGTCCTCACCCGGAACAGATTGGCGCGTTACTTTCATTGTACCTTTGTCTTGGTTGTTGTCTAACTTCCCAGCACAGCCTCCGTCTCCATCAACGCCTTTTCCTCCTCCTACAAAATTCTGACGATGTACTGAATTGTCGACGGCCTTCTTGGAGCGCTTGGAGCTCCGCGAGAATGTCATGTCATATGGGTCATCAGCATTCCTTACAGTAGTTTTTGGAAGGGGACCCGACTGATTTGCATCCATCAATTACAACGCTGCTAGTGGAAAGGACTCCTGTGTAGTCTGCAAAAAATGAAAGCCATGCTTTCTTCAAATGAACGAAGACACGGACGGCGGTGTATCTAATAATCGATGTGTGGCAAACTGGTGTAACAAAGCACATAACTTTCATCAAAGCAAAATAGCAAGTTCTATAATTCTATTAGTTAGGGTCCCGATTGAAATTGTCATTTTATAATGTGAAGAACTTTCAATACTTGGACACAGACTTACTCCAGGTATATTGGCGTCGTCAATGGTGCCGTGGCTTGGCTCCCCTTCAATTTGCTCTACAGAACGAAGGGGTGATTGTTGGAGCGGTAGGTCCTCGGGATCCATGTGAAACAGGTCCTCGACCTTGTCGTTGAACTCCGTCGGCCCGACATTCAGGACTGCATCATCCTGAATATTCGTCGCACATAAGGAAGTGGGGGTTGCACTGGCTTCTTCAAAGTCTAGTAGTGAGGTGTTTGTAGGAAGTGCCGAAGGTTCTGGAGTCCTTCGCATTGGAAATACGACAGTGGAGTCGATGTGCCGCTTTGTGGCAAGCGTCGATAGCTGGGACCCAAAAAGATTGTCGGAGGCCGGAATCTGAGTGTGAGCAGCCAAAGGACTGAAGTCACTCTTCCATTCCACATGCTTCATGACGTTTGGCAGTCCGTCAAGCTGTCCGGCAGCCACAGACTTCGACAACGTACTGTCCGAGGCGGACATACTAGGCGCGCCTGCACCAATCTGGAGCTCTGCAATTCATACGGCAACAGCACATGCTATGCGTTACGAAATTGAAGTACTTGAGAGCGCTCTTGTGCTCACGTTGGTATGCCTTGTACTAAATGATGAAGACATGTTATTTCCATTACTAAAAAATTTGACTCCTAATTGTATGAACACAGTAGTTGTGTTACAATCTAAACTGGCGGAATGTTGCAGGGCATGAGATGACCGAGAACTGCTCAGTACGGCAATGAACAACAACAAGCATTTAGAAAGACCACAAAATACCTGGATGTTTTTGAAGCGGACCAGTTATTAGTATAGCATGACTTGGAATCTGAAGGGATTCAATCGTGCCGGCTGCTCCTTGTGCAGATGCGATTTTGTTGTACTGCCCAAATCTGAAATTAGTGTACCATGTCTCTGGAACTAATCCACACATCAGCACAGCGCACGTGACATTGCTTTTGAACCAGTGTGCGGCGCACCACGGATGGTACAAATGCTGGCAAACGCACAAAATGATGTCCCAAAAAGGAAATGCATCACAGCAGACGCAACATACAAGGCGGGAGGGGAGGACTGGCTCTTCACTAGGCCGGCAAGCGTCCTCTTCAGTGTAGCAGACTGGTAGCGGCCTCATGAGAATAGCGTCCCTTCCTGCAAACAGATCCACCAAATATGCCTGCAGTGCTGAAAGACGAGCGTTGTTTGCTCTGTGTGCGGCCTGTGCTTCGCATATCGCATGCGCGGACAAGGACTTAGCAGCTGCATATCCATCCAACTTCTGTACATTTGAGTAAAACATCTTGAAAACAGGGCCTAGTCCGATTTGGCAACAAGCAGTAGCTATTTCTTCAGCTCCGACTGTTACGCTGCAGTCCTGCCCAACTTCAACAAGAGAAGACTCTATTTGCTTGACAAGCTATGAGCAAGCCTCCCACTGTATTGCTTCCCGCATAGCGTTGTCCTTCAAGTCCACAATCTTCTTATCGATCCTCGTGAGCGTGGCCTCCAAACTGATGGTGAGGTTTTGCACATCAATTTTCCTGTAACACACATGCACGGCAGCATGTCAGCAGTGTTGTGTGATTGGGAACAACATATAAGAATGTGCATGGCACACTTGTTTCTGACATTAATGTTCAGCAAATTCTCCCTGACATAATTCATTTGACGAGCGAGAAATGAATCCTCCGACCCTGCAATAAGTACTAAAACGCAGTTGTAGTACGAATATGTAGTAGTCCACGTACACGTTAGTGACACTAGTATATAGCGTAGAACTTGAACGTACTGCTACTCGTTACTGTAGTTACTCCTCAATTTGTCACGCAGTACTTAAAAACATCCTTTCTGTCGCTCGAATACTAAGACACAGTAGACCAAGACTGTGCGTACAGCAGTAGGAGTACGAGTACTTCGACGTAGCGCACAAAAGACAGCAACAGTGTATATGTACATAGTAGAAAGTCATAACAGGGATGACCCCATACTACAAAAGTGCACAAGTACTTCGGAAGTATACACATGTTCACAATGATTACATGATAGATAGACTAGCACAGTATTGACAAGTCCATTGACAACTGTGGCGAAAATGTGGCATGTCCATGAGTTCGACACAGCATGAGAGAGTACTGTGATTGCATTGCAAAAGGACTGCTGCGTTCAAAGTGACTTCAAAGAGGACAATAAAAGAAAGGATGAGACAACTAGTAAGGCAGCATATAGAGGGGGCGGAGCCGGCGGGCGCAAGGTACACGGACATTGTGTATATTGTGTACCCAACATTTGCAGTACGAAGAGTTTCAGGTTTAATTAGCATCGACAGTGGAATCTTAAATCATAGGAGTTGGCAAGAACGCAATGCAGGAATACCTGACTTCGATGACTCCTACATCAAAGGTCGTCGTGAAAGCAACATAACGCGCCATCTTTGACCCCTCATTCCAAACACCCTCCACCGCGACCTGGAATTGACCATCGCCCATTCCGACTTTGTCCACATCAATGTCCACATAGTCATTGAACCCCTCAGAGTCGTAGACGTTGCTGACAGGCACATTTCGAAGTGCAGCCAAACCCTGCATCCAAATCTTCAGTCGTCGATAGTAAGACTTCCGCTGAGCAGCATTTGTCTCACTAGCGAACTCCGCCCAATTCACTTCCTTGTGTTGCACCTTATCCAAAACAATATCAATGGCAAACTCCTTTGCCACATGTGCAGGTGTGTGGTTTTTTTGGTAACACAGGCAGTACAACCTCTCCGTGTCCTTCCTTAATTCCCTTGACAATTTCTCCGTCAACAGAAAGCCATTTCTGGATTTCTCTTTTCCGAAAACTTCCTCCACTTCCTCCAAGGTAATGCCCTTGCCTATCTTCATTCTGTGGCTATTGATTCCTTCATTGTGAAGACCGAACCAGGAGGAGAAAGTGTCCGCCGTCATGGCTGGGGGGGGTCGCTTGTCATCCGCTCTCAATGCTGCGAGCTGCTTGCGGCATTCAGATTCTGTGAATTCTCGCTCAACCCTCTCTCCCCTCTTCCTCTGCCGTCTCTGCTGTGAGCGTGCAATTTTCTTGTCGTCTTCGTAGTCGCTATCAACTTCAACATCAAAACCGCCCTTTTCCGGAGGAGCGGAAGTCCCTAAGGAGGAGCTGTCGCTTGCCAACACCCGTGAAACCTTTCCTTGTGGTGGGGTCTCCCTTTCTCTACTGGATTTGGTAGGAGTTTGGAACCCGGATGTGGTCTTCATGTCCGCCTTCCTCTTCCTCTTATCTGAAGCACCAACTTTAGAAGGAGGCGGCATGCAAGAAAGCCCTCTCTTGCTACTTTCCTTGAATGAGGTGAGATTTTTAATCTCCGTCGGCCTTGCCCCTGCAGCTTCGCCGGCAATATCATCCGATCTAGTGGAAACTTCTTTTGTCTTCTGTGCTCTCTTCATCCCTAAACCGCCTTTAATCCGACACCAGTCCACGTGTCAACATATGAGACCTGATGGAATTAGTTAGTGGAGATAGGTGGCCGGCCACATTACTATGGAGGCGCAGTCCCGCTGTACACGCGTCACTCCCGAAATCCATCCACAAAATCATCGACGGCCAGGGATCAGCGTCCACAGTACTCCGAGTACTGTAGTACTGAGACTCTAGAACGCAGTCCTAGCCAAAACGCTACTCAAATCGAACGCCCTTTCTTGCAATCACCCAATACTTCTGGTAAACTAGCCAGAAAGCACTCCATTCTAGAAGCTGCTGTTTCTGAGATAGAAGCTGATTTTACTGAGTTCCACCGTATTATGGGCACTAGGAAATTCAATGTGGTAGACGCTCTCGACCGCTTGCGCACGGCTTTGGTGAATGATAGTACTAGGTTTGTGATACCTAGAAGAAGAAAACGCCAAGGAGGCATTCCTGACGAAGTGAAGGAAGCTGTGAATTCTTGGTGGAGTGAAGAAACCCGTGTTAGCCCAAACAGGAAATACATAAGGAGGAAGCGGTTAGGGCGCAATGTGTATGACACACACCCATCGCATCTTCTGCTGGAGACTCAGGTTTGATCACAAGTACCTCTTCTTGTATTTTCATGTAAGCTTCATTTTTCATCACATGTAGAATTCAATTGTCATTTTCAATATGTATCCAGAATTTTGCTAGACTCTTCTATTGATAATACAACGGAACCATTGCTGTAGTTGTCGTCGCTTTAGCCATCTAATTATTTGGTACGCAAGCTGTACAATTGAGCGTTGAATAATAGAAATGGGTTCTCTACCATGTTCCTTACCCTACATGTTCATGAATGTCGTACCATGTTCCCCTTCGTTGTAAGACACCGTTGTCTTAGTTCTTCAACATACTATGAAGTACTCATATTGCTGTGACTGTAAACATAGTGCCTAATTGTACCAAGTCCAGCTTTTGGACTCCGTACATTCTAGCAGTGCAACTTCCTAGGAATGCCGACAGTACTGAGGTCTCCGTTTTTACTCCCCATCCTATTGCCAAGACTTGTACATTCTGCAGAGATGCGTGTATAGGACTGAACAACTGTCATTTGTCCCGAAGTCACCCTGACAGTCTTGGTCTCCTTTTCCTGTACTCGAATGTTGTGGTTCCAGAACATGAAGTACTTCCTACATACTTGGTTTTTAATTTTCTTCACTTCTGTTTACACTGTAAGGTGCTCACCCATGCGTACGGTCAGTACTACTCTGTGACACGGTCATGTAGTAACCAGAAGCTTGTATTAGACAATGCTACAAATACACATCAATATTGCTTTGTACTCAGGAAATTCTCCTTAGTACTCACTGTACATAGTGTTAGTACTTGTTCTTGTAGTCGTAGAATTATAAAATAGGTGAAGCTTCCATATAGTACTGCATATTGCAAGGAGGTACTGTAGATGTTTATTGCTTCTCTCACCATATACTACTATGAAGTACTTTATGGATCCCTGTAAGAGGTACGCTTCTTACCCAATATGTAAGTGGAACTCATGAGGACTCCTCCGCGGGTTCAAGAGTTTGCAGTGCTGTACTTATTAGTGCTGCTACAACTCTTACATAGTATCACATAGTACTACGTCGAGTACTACAGAGTACAATAGAGTATTCTTCACTACTATTTAGTAGTCAAGGAAGACCTCGAGTACCGCATACCTCTCAAGCGTTGCATTGTTCAATACATTTGACACTTCCTAGATGACATAGGATGGACTCCCAGACGTGCTTGTAAGTTCCAAGCATGTCTTCTGAACTGTTCTAAGTTCTAACAATGTCAATGGCTTTATGATTCTGTATTCAACGCTTTTGTACATGGCTAACCATTTAAAATTCAGCCTAATAGCAGTTATTACACTCCTACAGAGTCAATTATATGATCAATTCATTGCTGCGCATCCAGAGTGCATCCTTATAAATCGCTCTTTCTATGGTTTGCACCCTTTTTTCGTCGTCAAATGCAAAGACCGTAACGTATGTTGCTGCCGATATCATGTGCAGGTAATGTTCCTTGTAGAGGCGCTGAATGCATTCCGTGATCCACGGAATGCACCACATTTTCTATTCCAATGTGACTGCGCGTGTGTGCTATGCAATGCCAAGAACGGCGAGGAATGTCGCCTTGGACATTGTCGGTTTTCAGGTGTCACAACACTGTGGGAGTCCATCATATGTCCCAAGGGAGATGATAGTGAATTCCATCGCCCCCAGTGCTTGCTTGGTGAATGTGCAACATGTGGCGTAGCATTCTTCAAGGTATGCCCAAAAGAAATGGAGAATGTTCCCGGGGTGAATGTACAGTGGAAGCAATTTCAGTATGAGACCATTGGCTCTTCAGCTACGCCACTGCCGTACAGACTGTGCAACTGTCAACGTCAAGTCTTCAATTTCCTTGTGTAAAGATTTCGAACGAGCCTCCAGGGAAACAATGAGGTTCTTCACTTCCATTTGTCTGTATCAAAAAATCGGGCCAACATGTTAGGAGTCATGTGAAGTGGTGAAAAATAATATGCACCATATGTGCATTTTAAGAAAGTACTAAAGCACTGCACATGACTACATGTAATCTGAAGCAAGCACACAAAGTCTTCACGAAAGCACAACATGTATTATAAGATATATGTAGTACTAGTACGTACTGCTCATAATACATCTTAGTACTAGGTGCATACAACTGAGGACTGAACTTCAGTACTACTTGTATTACTAGTAAGAAGTAAGACTATTACTTTGGATAGGCCAGCACAAGTTTTGTTGTTCTACAAATTGAAAGCAAGACGGGCAAGGCAAGTGTACAACAAAATAGTAGCAGTACTAGGATTTAGGATGCCTAGTACACTAGAGGTGAGTATGTATACAAGCAAAGTCAGAAATATAGATTTGAAGAGTACTATAACTATGAAGGAGGGCTTTGTAAGAGAAAATACATGAAACTAAGGGGTAAGGCAAACACCCTACAACAGTACTGAGTCCTACCAAGAAACTGCAGTACCTTTTATTACACACAATCTACAGCAGTAAGAGTTTACAGTGGTGGACAACTCGATTGTTGATAGCAAGAACAACAAAGGAAGTCAAAATAAGACTAGTACAAGGAATATGACTGAAAAGAAAGAAATGAACCCCTAAAAGCATTGAAGAATACTATAACTATGAAGGAGGGCTTTGTAAGAGAAAACACATGAAACTAAGGGGTAAGACGAACACCCTACAGTAGTAGTGAATCCTACCAAGAAACTACAGTACTTTTTATTACACACAATCTACAGCAGTAAGAGTTTACAGTGGTCGACAACTCACTCGTTGATAGCAAGAACAACAAGAGAAGTCAAAATGAGACTAGTACAAGGAGTATGACTGAAAAGAAAGAAATGAAACCCTAAAAGCAGAGCATCGGAAGAGTGAATAGTCATTGTAATAGAATGACAGACTCCAAAAAGTAAGACTACAACTAACAAACAATAGGGAAATCAGAAAGCATGAGAGGAGCATGGAGAGTAGTAGTTACAGGAAGGTGAGGAAGATAGTACCTTCTCTGCAGTACTTGAAGGTCATGGGAAGGGGTGGAAAGCGAAGGAAGATTTGTCTTTGTGCCTTTTGTCAATGCAATGTCTAAACCGCCATCAAATGGGACATTGCCCATTCCAAACTTGTCAGCCTGGATGTTGGCGTACTCACTGAAGCCCTCTGATTCGTACACATCTTGCATTGGCACACTTTGCACGGTAGCTAAGGCTTCAATCCAGCCCTTCAGTCGTCGGTGGTAGGATTTCCACTGCACAACATTGGTCTCCCTTGTGAATTCTGCCCAGTTCACGTCCTTATGTTGAACTTTATCTAATACAATCCCTATGGCAAACTCCTTCGCCACATGCGATGGCGCTTGCTTCCTGTGATAGCAAACGCAATACAACTGCTCTGCATACATCCTCATTTCATTTGACAACTTCTTTGCCAAGAGGAATCCGTTCCTAGCTTTTTCTTTCCCAAATACGTCTTCTACTTCCTCCAAAGTAATGTCCTTCCCAATCTTCATTCGGTGGCTGTTGATCCCAGTTTGGCGAAGACCAAATTGGCTGGCAAAAGTGTCTGCAGTAATGGCAGGGGGAGGGTGCTTATCTTCGGATTTCAAAGCCAACAATTGCTTCCAGCACTCAACTTCAGTGTACTTCTTGTCAACCTTCTCTTGCTTTCTCCTCACCCATCGTTGCTGGGAAGGTGCAGCACTTGTGTCTTCCTTGTCCTCGCTATCACCTTCACCATCTGAGGCATCATCAGCAGTAGGAGCTGAGGTCCCTCACGAAGAGGTGCGGCTACAATCCACGCTTGTAGCCTTCTTCTTCCGTGCCATGGGCTCCTTTCCCCTAGTAGATTTGGTGGGAGATGGTGTAATGTCAGCCTTCCTTTTCCGCTTCTCCACAGCGGCAGATTTCCTAGGCGGCAGCATTGCCGGGAAGGAGTCTTGGTGCTACTGTCCTTGGGCGCATTTGACTTCTTCCCCTCCGTCACAAGCTGCTGGCCGGCTGCACCAGCACTAGCATCTGACCCATCTGAAGCTCCCTTTGGACGCCCACTTCTCTTCATTTTTGCCATATCTTCTAATTGCAAAACATACCATGTGCACAAAACTCAAATTCTGAATTCAGCATGCCCTAACCACCATGCACTAGAACCACTGAATAGAGAGAGGTACGTGACAACTCATGTTCCAATTATACAACAGCAGGGACGACAAACTTCATGATGCAGAGAAAATGACTGCTACTAGTTTCATTCACTACCACACCTAGGAACACCCTAAACCCTAAACCTTAGTTCCGAAATCAGGTTAGCAGCACACACGGCCGCATTGGACGAGCATGAAATTTAACAAGAAAAACACAGCATGTTCACGTGGGAGTACAAGGAAACAGATTGATGCAAAAAAAAGGAGGCTGCGCAGTCTTACCGACTTCTGCGAACGCTTTCCACGCTTGCTGGAAAATACCACAACACCTTCACCCCATGAACTCCCTGGTTGCTCAAACAAAGTCAATGACCTTCTTCGTCCATCGTGTATGTATAGCAGGCTGGTGCTGGCGCGCTATGCAACCCTACAGGATGGCAAACTTCTCGTCCACGAAATCGAAATGGACTGTTGTGACCCTAAACCGCCGTCACTTCTCGTCCACACGCAAACGCCTTCATCAGATGCAATTGGACAACACTATGCAATTGGCTTAGACTGAAGGGGAAAATATTGTGACAACCTACAATGTAACTAAACCGCTAGTGACACTCCCTTCTGCCTCACAAAATCTTCTCCTCCCTTGCTCCAAGCTGAGGCAAACTCAGCAGCCCTAAACCGCCTCCATTCATTCTGCACCTCCAAGGCTCCAACCCCGCAGAGCCATCACCGCGTCGCAACAAGCGCAATCGCAAATCGGGAAAGACGACAAACCCTAAACCGGAGCTTCAGTGATTTCATCCACAACGGCATTCTTGAAATTCCATGCATCTGGAAGTGGATGGGTCAATAAAAATGCGTCACAAGGAGAATATTCATCCTCAAGACAACCACGTGTCCAAAACTGCAGTTGATGTGAAGCCTTTACTGAATTTCGATGCGCGGCTACATTAACTACTGGGCCCGCAGTCATCAGCGACACATGTCAATATCCCAGTGCATCTCCGTTGAAATCGACGGACAGAAATCATCGTCTGCAGTACTCACAGTACAGGGGCCCGAAATTGAAGATTTTGCCAGAGTTGTCCAAGAAATGGAAGGCCTTTCTTGCAATCACCCATATCTACAAAAAAAAATTGTTGTTGGCACTTTGGATTCAAAAGTTATACCACCAATTAACTAGGTTTAATTTCATTGTGACGGGAAATAGTATTGCCCTTTCTTGCAATCATCCATCAAAAAGAGTTGTCAAGATTGAGGATTTTCTCAATCTTGACCTCTATATATACTTGAGCAACTAAGACTTCTTCTCAAATTCAACCTCTATATGTATTGCAGCAACTAAGATTTTTTCTCAGACTAAAATTCTATATATAGATTTATGCAACTAAGAATTGTTTTACAAGTTTAGAAGTTACTTGAGAAGTTTCTTCTAAAGTAAATTAAAATCCTCCTAATATGTCCATGACACCAATTGCATCCACTTCCACTTCCATCTGCTATAAAGGCAACTCACCTAAATTTGACCACTTTCTTATATCAAACACTTTTGATTCTTGCCTAAAATGTACTATAATTATTTATAAGACTCCAATTGATATTGAATAATTAATTAATGAAATGTTTTTGATGTGACAATCTCTTGACCAGGTTAGACTGTTAATGTAGTGCAGTTCCCACAATTTGGAAACTTGCAGTCTTTTCATTCTCTCAAATACCTCTTAATGCATATTGTTTTCAAAGATGCTCAATTCCAAATAAAACTTTTTGTTTTAGATAAGGATACTTTATTGGCAATGTTAGTAGAGCACTACCATCATGGGAGAGGGGGGTGAAATTCCCACAGGAAGCGAGGCATGGCAAACTCTTTGAAGTGACAGGGCCTGAGATCTATGCATTTCTATCTTTATTTTTTTGTTAGTTCTTAATGGGTGTAGATGTCTACATTTGATTCACATTCAAATTCAAAGAGGCATTTTTCTGAAAAGATAAGTTGTAGGATTGGTTTCTAAATGCAATTTTTACAATTTTTCAAAAAAAGAAGTTCACGTGGTTTATTTTGCTTGCTAAACCAACCTCACCATTGGAATTAGTGCATTTTAATTACATCTTGAAGATATTAATAATTTAGATTTTTCTTCTATCTTGTACCTATTTCTAGTTAACAATTTTTCAAAGACTAAAATTTATGATTWTTTTATTTATTTAATATTTTCCTAGACTCTCAACTCAATCCTCCACCATAAAGATTTAAAGCTCGAAACTTTGTAGTGCAAAAAATTAAAGTTAAGGAGGTTCAAAGTCAAATAATCTAGTCTCGCAATGGGCTAAAAAACTTGTTTTTTCAGTTTAAGTGCTACAAGATACATAGAAGGACGGTTTTGGGTTGTTGATAGGACATTTGCACGTCTAGTTGAAAGGCAATTTTGTAATTTCAGGCTTATTACATCAAAAATTCGTAGAAATTATAGTTTTGATCGGAAAATTATAAATCCACTTGGGTCAATTCTTGAAACAAGCACACACCTCTGAAATTTTTTTTCCCCTCTTGGAATTGTCCCTAAGATATTCACAATGCATGTTAGGGAGGTAAGAGCATCTTCATTGTGCACCCGGCCAAAAGAAACGGGCCGGCCTTACTTGGCTTATCCAGTGAGTGAGCTCGGCCTTCCTTTTTGGCAAGCACCCCAGCGCAACTCTATCTCAAGACATGGGAACCAAGTCAACATGGCCTCCGACACCGCCACCTCATTTGCACAAAAAACTTAGAAGCATTAAATATCCCTAAACTCTCTTGAAGTATGTGAAAAGAACAAAATCAACCCATACCAAGCCACCGCCAAGACTCCCCATTTGGCTGTCTGCACTCTACATTTGGCCATGGCCGGCAAACTTTTTAGCTTTGTGTGCCGTGGGGAAAGAAATTGGGCTGGGCCCAGCCAATCCCCGAGTCTGAACCCGTGGGGATGCTCTATGGGGGGGGCAGTTCTACCTTAACTGGACTGGGATCACAGTCATCAGTCTGACAAATCGCCGTCGCCGTCAGATCTGGTTCGTGCCGTCGCAGTCCGGTAGGGAACACGACGGGAACGCACAGTGAGAACGTAGCAGTGTCGTTTAAATTCAAAACGCGCGACTAGGACTTCGATTTGGTGACAGGCAATGGGAACATGAGAACCTCATGGGAACACAAGACGTACAGGGCGTCTGGACTCTGGAGGAATCAGCTCCTGTCTAGGCGTTCTGGAGGGACCAGCTTCTCGTTTGCTGTAGCRGAATTTTTGAGCTCCGCCATCGCCATCGCCATGTCCGACGTCTTCGCCTTCGCTGCTTATTTTTTCTAGTTCATTCAGGTACTTCATTTCACCTCCTTGACATTCTCTGTCTATTCCTGTTCTTCCTGCATCATCTCCCGTGCATTTTGGCCGACTAKGGAGTCGGTTATGCCATACATATATATTTTTCTTCCCCTCTTCTTTAGCAGAATCCCATGTGAGAAGGAGAGTATCGAGGTGYATGCGTAYCTCTAGATCTTCGATTGGTCTGAATATTTTTGTTACTCGCTTATTTTGAGGTTTTGCTTCAGCAATTTTTGTGTACGGCTTCTGATGTGAGCTATCGAGTAATCGTTGCGGTTGTATTCTTGTCGACTTTCKCTGTCTAGATTATCCGTGGATTAGTTCTTCTTTCTATTTGTGTTGATCAGGTGTCGGGTTCTGTGTTTCTTGACTGCTTGAAATTGATTTGAATAAGTTCGTTGTCCAATGCAGCACAGTCGATCACTTGTGTAGTCGGCCTCGATATCTGTTAATATGATTTTTCTCTTCTATAATTTAGTTAGCGCATTAGAATCTATGGCCTGAGCTAGGGCATGCTCTCTGGAATTATTGGAACCGAGCATCCGATGGTTCTTGTCTAATTCGACTTTCATGGGCTACCGAAATTGGTGTGTTTATGGTGGAGAGTTAGGTTATTATTGAAGGGGAGAGTTTAATTTGTCAATTGGATTCACCTTGAAGTTTGTGCCCCTGTGATAGCATCAGGAATGTTAAAGTCCCCTTTTCAACTTTTTGAGTCTGGAGGATAGCTTTGGACTAACGCATTCTCTCCTCTCGCAATTCGAAGCACTTGGAGGTATTTCAGCTTGCATTTCTGAGAAAAAATGACTCGGGTATTCGATTGAAGAGGAATCCGATTGTACCTACAAGAATCAAGATGCTGCTTGTCAGAGTCCTGTGACTCAGTAAGTTTCATTACATTTGACCCTGGAATTTCTTTGAATATGTTCAAGAAAGGGTATGTATAGGCCGAGGTCGCTGTATGTACTTGGGGGATTTTGACCTACTCTTTGTTGATTTCTCGTGTTCAAGCTTGTGGATGGATAGTTTAAATGTCAAGCAACATATGTGATACATTTTCACCCGCGCAGAAATTCGCTGGATTCTTGACTTCAAGTAACCAGCGGTTGCAATGGCTACGCCACCGCGGCAGCCGCAGCGAATCTCCAAACGAGTCCTTTACAAATGGGAGCAGTTAGTTTACCGAGCAAAGATGGATGCGGAGCGGAAAGCTGCGGATTATCCGCAAGGCCTTGGGGCAGGCGCGGCTTCTAACACCACTGTGCCCCAAACCCTGGTCCAGCAAGCGGAAATTGAATCCATTTTGCAAACTGCTGACGAGCTTGCAAAGAAGAGTCCAGACGTTGCACGAATTTGTATGTTCAAGTTCATCCTATTTTCACGTTTACAAAGCAGCCTTAGGATCATAAAATTAAATCGGAGTGTTCAACTTGGAAATTTAGTGGCTAATCTGGTTCAGTGAATTTCGATCGAACGCCAACTGGGGTTTTAACAATCCAAACTGAGAGCTGAGTCAATAAAATTCTGTTTAAAGGAAAGTAGTTGTCTTTCAGCAGAGCAGCACACGGTTTTCCACTGAAAGTGATGATCATGAATATTCTGTGTCGCAACCAAATGGATTGTCTCTTCTATTGACCTACTGCTAACCTCGCAGTGCCTTTTGCTTGTTGGATTTTGAATACGTGCAGTGTGTGAGTATGCATATACCCTAGTGCAGGGTTTAGATCCGAATAGTGAAGGTAGGGGTGTTCTGCAGTTCAAGACTGGTTTGCTCTCCGTCATCAAGGTACTCCTTAACCCAAATTATGAATCTTAGACAACAATTTGGTTCATATTAGGAGCTATTAACAAAGTCTACCCACTTTTAGTCCACTTACACTGCATTGCTATTGTTCAGCACACTCGGTGTACTCATATAGAAATTTGTTTTATGCAGCAAAAGCGCTCTAAAAAGGAAGGAGAGAAGATTGATCGAAGTCATGATGTCCAAATATTACAAGAATTCTATCAACGTTACAGGGAGCAGAATCACATTGAGCAACTTGAGTACGAGGACAATAGACGTCGGCATGGTGATTCCTATGATGAGGACTCAACGACGTGCGTGTTTCTGGGGAAAATTTCATCCGCTGCGCACTTAATGTACTGATGCATCGTGCATGGAGATTTCAGAAGTTGTTGAACTTCATGAAATAATCATGAATCATATTGGGTTGTGCAGAACTGAACAGCGGGCTGAGGTACAAAGAAAGATGTATCTCATAGCAAGAATTCTCAATGAAGTCGTGGATGCCCTCACGAAGGACGGCCAAACCGAAGAGTTTGACTCAGACGTAAGTGTCTTCTGAGAGCCCTGCGTTTTGAATATTTTTATGTTTAAGCGCATCTTTCTGCTTTTTATATGTTATGAGCTCAAGTTGATCTTCCATTAAATACGTGCAACGATATGGAACTCAATACCTAACTGCAATTTGTTGACTTTACTTCAAGGTAATAGGTCTGGCAATAAACTTGACACATAAACAGAGTTTCCAAAAAATTGTAACACCTTGACCTTCTTTTGCGGAACTCCCTGAATCATGTCTACGGTTGTTTTGATCTTGTTTGATTGTCTCACTGTATAGTGTAATCTTGAACAATGGGCAACTGACATGCTTCAAGAAGAATTTATTACCCATTCTTACGATGCTGAACTTCATGAATGATATTGTCATGATATACAGTTGTTTGTGTTTGCAAGTATCTGATTTTTTGACTTCCAACAGTTAAAACGGACAATGGAAGAAGATGCAAAGAAGGTTAAAGGTTTCAAGGCCTACAACATCTTACCTCTCGAGACTCCTGGCGTGGCCAATGTTTTCCAAAGTTTTCCTGAGGTAAAGTCTCTATGACAGGAATACATTTCACGAGGCTGTACGGGAMATAGGTCTCTTCTTATTCACTTGCACTTGCTGAGCTGTGTCTGGGATCTGCTTACATGCGCATAGCACTAAATATTYCCTAAAATTAGTGGCTCAGCTTACCTTTGTTATATGTCAGAGCTTTGACCTAGGCAAGGAGACTTGAATTGGTGTCAGCTGTACGGTTTTTGACGGTGTTTTATTGACCATAGGTTGGTGGAGCCGCCAAAGTACTTTGGTACAACGAATCAGAGCTTCCTACATTTCCTGAAGATTCTGGGACTGGCGATTTGGATAGGCATCTTGATCTCTTTGATTTCTTAGAGTACGCRTTTGGTTTTCAGGTCCGTACGTTGGAAGCTGAGATCTTTAATTATCTTCTACTGCTATGACTGCTTTGGGATGAAGTACAGAGGCCTTTTTGGAAATTATTGCTCTAAGATTACGTAACTCTTCCTGTCATTGGTGTTTYTTTGATCTGTCCAAGACCCGTTCTCACATGTTCATTTGCTTAGACCGATAAACTTTTTTCTAAAGAATCCCGGTGCTAACAAGATACGGGTTGATGGTGGTTTGCAGGCAGACAATGTGGCTAATCAGCGAGAGCATTTGATATTACTTTTGTCCAACTCACAATCGCGCCTGAGAGTAATGCTTGATACGGAAGATAAGGTGCTCTAAGTTCCTAGTCAATCATCATGTTTTAGTATTTGGTTGTAACGGAGATAATGGGATTCAAATTTATAGATATGTGACACTGTCACCTGACAGCACTCTAAACAGCCTTGAAGTAGAATTGAGTACCGGAAGTTGAGGTGCTGCATTAGAACTCTACGCTGCTTTGTGGTTGGAACAACAGCAAATTWCAATTGTGCAACTTTGCATGCCAGCGCGATTGGTCCGAATGCGGAAAAATCCTGTCCAGATGTTTTTGGTGGATTCACAACCTTGTTGAATGATTGGTTTGAAATTCTATCAGATACGTAAGATTTTATCCTAGACATAGACTTAGACTCTGTGCACCTGGTAGTAATACGAGATTTAGCATCAAGTCATTTTGGAGACTCTTTCTTTATCTTTTACTCTAAACTACACGATTTTGTCTGCTATGAAGGAGAACTAGTAAGGTGTCTGTTATTACATGATGAAAATACAGGAATATCGTGATTGGGAAGTTGGCATTTGCGGCCTGCCGATGAACTTGGGTGGAAGGCTCGCGTGTGGTTTTTGATGCAGTGTTGTGTCTATCTTGCAGTTGGATGATGGTGCCATACTTACCGTACATCTCAAAATGATGAGCAACTATGACCGTTGGTGCAAGTTTTTAAGAAGAGATTCCATGGCAACTCGGTATATATATATCTCTGTACTCCTTAMAAGTGTATTTGTCCTTGAATATTGCGATCAGGATGATCCACTGACATTCAATATAATACCCGTATGGCATAATTTAATTTCTTAAAAATGGTTTTATAGACAGGCACGTTAGCTTCTATTGCTAATTCGATATAATTCGCTTTCAGTAGTGCACTGAATAGAGTTTGTGGTTGTCGAGCGCCAGTTTTCTGCCTTGTCCAATCGTAGAAGGTCAGTTAACTCGTGATGAAGGATGTTACTGTTGATGGTTTGATATGTTTTATGCAGTGCCTACTCAATGCAGTTAAGGCTTTTCCTGACTGCACTTTATCTGCTAATATGGGGAGAGGCAGCCAACTTACGATTTTTACCGGAGTGTCTGTGTTACATCTTCCATCATGTAAGTGACTGGTAGTATAGTGTCTAGTGTTTTTGTGCGCAAATTCTACCTTGAAAACTTAATTCTCACAACAAGCTACGAACTTCTACGTCTATTGTCATGGTGTCTTTCAATAGCAATACAAATCCTTTAAGATCAAAAGCAGGCATAGCGACTCCTAGCCGATTTGGCAACACWGCCATTGAGAAAGACGTTTACGTTGCATTTGGTAGTCCCTTCGTATCCGTAATCATTCTTTGTTCCCTCCGAAGTTGAGTAAACGTGTTTCGATAAAACTTGAAGAAAGGACTAGGCTTTTTCTGATGCTATTATAATATTTTAGGGGTGTAGTGCACATGTTAAAGCAATTCAATATCTGCCATACTTATCAAACTTCACGAGTGTTGGAACGACCTTTACGCAGATATGGAACAACTGAACTAGTAGATCAGTCATCCATTAGTTTCCAGAACAAGAACAGTATGGTACTCTGGATTTTGAATTGGTTTAATTCGAGATGCACTGGCCTGAATGACAAAATTGAGTTAGGGCTGATGTTTGAGATCTATGTGCAGATGGCTGATGAACTATACGATCTGCTCGATAGGGATACAGTTGAGAGGTCGCGGACATTTCTTCCTGATTCACCTCACTCTTTCTTGGATAAGATCGTTAAGCCGATTTATGACATTCTAGCCGCGGTAAGGCTTGCAGCACAGTGTTGTTTCTGTTGTGCATTTCTCTCGATCTTCTGTCAAACTTACTCAAGGCCTGCTTCTTCCATGGTTCTAATATTACATTTTGAACTCAGCGTTGCTGTTTAAAATACACTATTGCATTATGAATCWCTCGTGTATTTGTATAATGTTATATCAGTAAGTGAAGAAATCAGTAAGTTCGGTATTACGCTATCTCCAACACATGCATGTCATCAGTATGCAGTTTCGKTTTTAGTCGTCAGGACCTATACTAGTCATCTGCTGTATGATCTGAGGTCTAGGATTTATTGTAGCAACGTCAGTGATCCACATTAATACTCTGGATTTCAAGTATTCCTATGTGGAGCTCAGAGTTATTGATGCTGATGTTGTGGACTTTTGCGGGCTTTAGGAGGCTAAAATATGTGCTGGTGGAAGAGCACCGCATTCAGCTTGGCGAAATTATGACGACTTCAACGAGTTCTTCTGGTGCGCCTCTTGTCCTTCGTGATCATCTTGTTCCTTTGCTGTCAACCACGCCTGCACCACACTGGGGATAGCCCCTTCGAAACAGCGAGCATAGGTTTTGTTGCCCCCAGGGCAAATAGATGTGTCCTAAATTGTGTCGATAATCAGAATTTATCTCCCCTCGTTTTCAACAAATGAACTTATTTTCGTTTGTCAAGTTAAGTGGTTGGTATGTGGCCCAGAGTAAACGACGTCTTCAATTGCTTGCAATTTCATAGAATTGCAGATTTCTGCAATTTACAAAATCTTGTCTTTTTATTCTTTGTGAACAGGGCGCCATCTTGTTTTGAGCTGTCATGGCCYTGGAGGCTTGAAGCAGGATTTTTTAGAAAGCCCAGACAAATAATTTACACAGAAGCGGACAGATTTGTGAGTTTATGCWTGATGGGTTATTGTAGCAATTCTCATTTTAATGAATTTTCTGCAATGTATTGTTACTACTACAGATCTTCTYGCTTTTTTAAACTTTCAATTCTTGCGAGTATGACATGATGAAGCTTACAAGTGTTTGTCATTTGAAGGAGGATCCAGCGGCATCAGAAGAGCCTCCGGCGACGGCGGGTGAAAAAAGGGAGAGGAAAGTGGGAAAGACACATTTCGTGGAACACCGGACTGGATTCCATATTTATCATAGCTTTCACCGACTTTTTATTTTTCTTGTGTGCATGCTTCAGGTAAACTACCTCGATGTTCTTGAACTTCTTTTGTCGTTTACAGTCATCACATTCTAATGCCAATTTCAGTACTTCGAGCTTGAGGTGTGCTTTATTGCTGTGCTTTTTATTCTATACTTTGAAGTGGTAGTCTTGAAACGATATCATGTTGACTCGCCCTCAGGAGAAATTGCTGACTTTAGGATTACTTTGAATCGATTTTCATCCCACCATAGCYGGGAGCTGATTTCACTTATATTCGGTGTTCTTTTGCTTTTAGGGGCTGGGTATCTTTGCTTTTTGTGACCGCAGATTGACTATCCACAATATCAAGCTGATAATGAGTGTTGGGCCCACTTTTGTTCTCATGAAGCTCATTCAATGTGAGCTGAGATCTCGACTCTTCTAATTTATAATGTCTCTCAAGAGCTCTAGTGTTTTTAGCCACTTAAATGTGAATAAACCACAACACCATAAATATTCTTGGCGTCGTTAGCTGGTTACCATAGTTTATGCGCTGTTGTGCAAGGTTGTTGGTCATTTTCTGGAGTACAGATTGTGCACCATTTAGACCAGTTAATCAAAGCTAAGGAGATTGATATTCTCTTCTTTGTTTATGGCCTTTCAGTCTATCTCAATTCTACGCTGCAAATCAGCGTAAGGAGTTTGGAAGAGCTAATGTCGGAATGAAATTTGTAGACTTTGGCAGTGTCACTATGTCACTTGATTGCTTACAGCATTTCTGCGCTTCATATGGTACATCTTCTTTCTAACCTTTTACAGTAAAGTTACTGATTCTAGTTTTGGTGCAGCTGTGATGGATGTTACCTTGATGATTGGAGCGTATAGAAGCACTCGAGCGCACAATATCTCAAGAATGTTGATTCGTTTTCTATGGTTCACCATACTCTCGGCGGTCATAGTTCTCCTATATGTGTGAGTCTCCTTAATGTGAAGCCTACACAGGCAGTAGTATGTTAGKTATGGTWCTGTTCTTCCCCTTACATATGGCCGTTCTAGCGCATTTGGTTGTAAAGTTGTCCTTCTTGGTCGCAGGAAAACAATCGAAGAAGAAAACAGTGGATCAGGATCTGATTCCTGGTTTCGGGTCTTCTACTTGGTGTTGGGTATTTATGGTGGACTACAGTTCATCTTTGCTTTGTTACTACGTGTCCCCTGGTTCCGACTGCAGGCAGAAAAGTGTTCAAACTTTTATGTTGTAATGTTTATTAAATGGGTACATCAGGTACTGCTTCAACCTAGCTTGTGCTTGTGTTAACTTGTTTCCTCTTTGGTTTTAATACTCTCTGGATTCGGTAGCTTTGCTGCTACGTAAATATTCACAGGTGGAGGCTAGCTGATTTTAACGGTAGAAATATCCGAYCTTCTTGTTTGCGTTTTCTATCTCAGGAGCGATATTTTGTGGGGAGTAACATGTTCGAGAGAACTCGTGATTACTTCATGTAAGTTATGATGTCATGGGTTCACTAAATGTATTTTGATACTTTCGAATTGTAATCTACCTTTCCCCCCTTATATTCCATAGATTTCTTTCTCTTAAAAGCAATTTTCATCTGTGTGCTTCTGTTTATATGAAATCTTCAGAAGGACTTCAGAAGCTGTCTACATCCTCACCTACTTGTATTAACTTCTCTGTAGGTACACTTTTTTCTGGTTCGTCGTCGGAACTTGCAAGTTTGCCTTCAGCTATTTTTTACAGGTAAGATCATCTGAAATTGCCTTATATTCTTCAACCGAAAAGGATAGTGTGTTGGGGCATACATGTGTAGTTTATACTTCCACGCAATCCTAAGGTTCCAAGAACTTTTCCAAATGTTKTCCTGTTTATGATGTCTCGGTTATTCATGTACAGATTCAACCTATGGTGGGACCGACAAGAACGATCATTAATATCCGAAATGTCAACTATCGGTGGAAAGACCTTATCTCAGGAAGTATGTATCCTTCAAACTTTTTTCAATGCCTTCGAAGATATTGCATAATTGGTGATTATGCTATCTCTTAAAACCGAACRTAAGTTGTTTAGGAATGACCTCCGTCATCGTGATTCTCTACTTTCATCCGTATTCTTAGTATCCTAGTGGAATAGGGAAAATGATGGCATTCGTATTCCTCTGTTCTCTGTGATGAATCGAGAGAAATTCCTGCTTTGAAGTCTTGCATGTGCTGATGAACTGTGCATCGTTTGCGTTGATAGGTAATCATAACGCCATCACTCTTGTCGCCTTGTGGGCTCCTGTTATTATGGTACTTATTCTCCTGCTGTATTTTTTTGTGGGCATATGCTTGTCTTTTTTCGTTTTCATGAATTGGTAGAGGAGGGTTTAATTGGTGATCGGGTAATGCCAAGTCAGCCCAGAGCTTTCCTATGTACTACAGTTATTATTTTCGATCTTTCAGGGATTGACATTTAGGATTCATTTGAAAAGTTGCTTTCTCAAACCAGCATGGATAACTTTCAAATTATTGAGATCAGGCAACTTCTTTATCTAAAATATCTGTGTGCAGATCTACTTCCTAGACACACAAGTGTGGTATACTGTAATCTCTTCTCTTGTTGGGGGCTTTGATGGTGCTAGGATGCATCTCGGGGAGGTATTTTTTATCAAGAACTTGAGCTCTTGATAGCTAAGAAATTTTTACTTGATTTAATGATGATCACACTGTAGGCTTCAATTTTTGAGAAACTGGTCAGGAGTATCCCTCAACTCTCTGCTAATACTCGCCCTTCCTTCGGTCGAGGTGCAGATATGTAGAAATTTGGTTTGTTTCATTTTTTTTACATTATTTTATGAAAATGGCAGATTCGATCTCTTGAAATGTTACGGTCGCGATTCTCCTCTTTACCGGGAGCATTTGTCAAAAATTTGGTTCCCTCCAGAGGCGGCGGCGTCTCTCAAGCGTAATTTTTWTTGAACTTTTTTGTACTTTCCGTAAAATGACAGCTTGTTTCGAAATTGGTAGTGCATCTGTTTCTCATGTTGTTGGCCTTACATCCACTTCTCTTTTTCRAACTCCTTCCTCTACAAATTTGTTGATGAAACTGTCTGACAATTTTGTTCTCTGAGTATTCTTTTTCAATCTTTTTCAGGGACGTGAATGTGCCTCTCAGTGCTGTTAAGGTGCAGTACACAGCTTGCCYACCATGAAGCATGACATCTCTCACTCTCTAAATTTCTTTTTGGAGGCAATTTTTTATTCTAGTCCTCTTATCTGTTCGTGTTTTTAGATTTTTTATGGTTAGCGGGTTAGGCTCTTTCCCTTTCCTGATAAGTGTTARTTTTTCCTTSTCAGCGTGTGGTTTTTTGAAAGCGTTACATGTATATGGGTCTTGCAGCCTGGGAATCCAAAAGTTGACGCTATTCGATTTTCTCCACTTTGGAATGAAGTTATCGACTCTTTGCGTGAAGAAGATCTTATCAACAACAGGTAAGTATTTGAGCTCTTCGGCC
Source organism: Pleurozium schreberi (assembly GCA_006891605.1). Lineage (NCBI taxonomy): Eukaryota > Viridiplantae > Streptophyta > Bryopsida > Hypnales > Hylocomiaceae > Pleurozium > Pleurozium schreberi. Next base: position 24,879 of record VACF01000589.1, read on the forward strand.
AGCTTGTTTGTCTGTTTAATGATGGCAATGTATACTTAATCCATATTGGCATGACAATGGTTAGGGATTGTATTCTGTGTCTTGTTCACTGCACGTTTCTCAATTTTCTTTTATAGCGTACGCTATGCAATATCACTAAGATTTTTTAGTGGCGCTTAATTATTTCAATTCCTTCTTGACAGAGAGAGAGATTGGTTACTCATGCCTGACAACACAACCAGTTCTGGTACGTTAGGACAACATTCATTGGTTCAGTGGCCCTTATTCTTGCTTGCCAACAAGGTTAGTGTTCCATTACTATCCCGGCTTTGGTTTAAATATTACCTGGATTGAATGCAATTTGATTCACTTCGAATGTTTATGTCCGAACCTAATCTTTGCCACTGCGTGGGCAGGTATATGTTGGAATAGACATCGTCCATGAAAACAGGCAGTCTTTTCAAGATGAGATATGGGATAGAATGAAGCGTGATCCATATTTGGAGTTCGCTGTGATGGAAGCTTTCATTTCCTTACAAAGTGTCTTGATGGACCTATTAAATGAGCATGGACGTACCTGGTTGGTCATCGCTGCCCTCACCCCTTTTTTTCATCATCATCCCTGTAGGCTCTTCAAATGAAGCACGTAGGGTGTTCATTTGGTGTGTCTCTGTCTTGCATATCAAATGATCTTAAGCCTTTCAATTTGTTCTGCCGTTTCTTGAGACGGCACGTATCTTTATCGGACTTGTTAATAGATATAAAATAGTCGTGCTGTTTAGCGATCATCCATTGACTATTTTTTAACTTTCACTTTTTTCTACATTCCTCTTCTGGTCTTGATTAAGCCTTTGTTACTTAGATATTGAATCGTGATGTAAAACACTTCTCGAATCCCTCTATTTTCTTCTTCACAGGAGCAAATGCTACGATCCTTAGATTGAAAACTTTCTAGCTCTTTAAAAGGTGGAAGCTATCTCCTTATCTCTAGTTTTTGAAGGCCATTTCCAGTATACAATACAAACTGAACAACGCTATTTATGGCTTGGACAGGGTTATAGGGATCTACGCGGACATCGAGCAAGCCATTGAAGTTGGGCAATTGCTGCACAAATTCAATTTTACGGAAATTGACAGTGTATTGGGCAGGATAGCAAAACTGGCTGAAGTACTGGTATATTTTCTAACTTGAGGGAATTTTATATGATGTAGTGTAGCGACCATTTCTACTTTTAGCTTAACTGGCATCCTATTTTCCARGTATTTTTTTCTGTGTTGTATGCCGGGCCACTGTCTACTCACATATATTGAAATTTTGGTGGGTTCTCAGTATCTATTAAGGAACACGACTGTGTGGACTCCTTTAAACCAAGTAAAAAACTGTATGGAAACACTGTTTGGAACTGTTATCAGGCGTTTTTAATTTTTAATTGATGGTGATTCAGGTGGCGGAGCCGAAAAAAGTCGACGATGATAGTGCGCGACAAGAAGAAGAGCTGAAGATGCATGAAAGTGCAGCCCGAGCATTGGTGGACTTGTATGAGACAGTGATGCGGGACTTCCTTGCGGATTCTGAGCTGAGGTATGATGTTTGGATACACATATAGGTCAAACTCTCTCGCAGAATGTATACTAGCTTTCGAGRCTTTCCTTGGGAGGCCTTTGGATGCAATCTGTACTCCATACTACCATCTCTCAAATGGACTGAATTTCAGAATGACCAAATTCTAATTCCCCTCTATCAGTCAAGGAAGGTCGTGTGCTAATATTCCCTCTTGCTTGGTTTATACCAGAGAGAAGTATGAATCGGACACATTGCTACAAAGTTCTAAACAAGATGGCCGTCTGTTCAGCGACCTGACATGGCCTTCAGGCCCTGCCGTAAGTCGATTCATGTGAACTTCAGCTGTTTGATCCATTCTAGGAGAGACCTTATCATTGAAAGACTTCTTTGCTAAMTTCAGAATTTGTTTCATTTGATACGTTGTTTGACAATATCACTAGTACAGTTATTTCTTGTACTTCATGTGTTCTTGTTCTTGTCTGCTCGTTATATGCAATTAAGGTAAAGATTCATTCGTTCAATTTGTATGTGTAGAAAGAACAAGTTAGACGGCTCCATTACATACTGGCAATCAAGGATTCGGCTTTGAATGTTCCAGTTAATTTAGAAGCTCGCCGGCGTTTGCAGTTCTTCAGTAATTCGCTGTTTATGTCCATGCCACAGCCACGTCCTGTTCGTAATATGTTTTCATTCAGGTCTCTCGCCCTCTTCCCCTCTTCTCCACTTTGAATTCAAGCAGATGGGATGYTTATAGATATTTATCATCATTKTTCAATATTTCTACATTTAATTTTCTTTTGTCATATTGGTCTAGTGAAACTCTTCATAGATTTTTCTTTTCTTTTCGCCAGCATTTTTACGCTTTTTCGTTGAAACTCAAATCGATAGAACTTTCTCTGGTTGGATGATATTGTTGTGCAGCGTGTTTACTCCGTACTACAGCGAAGATGTGATGTACAGCAAGGCTCAGCTGGAGGATACGAATGTTGATGGCATTACCATCTTATACTACCTGCARACAATAGTCCCAGGTTTTTCTAGCCATCTCAGATCTGTCTTTGTGAAGTCTTCCAATTRTACTTACATGAAATGTACCCGTCACATTTTATATTCGTGTGGTTTATCTCCAAAACTGTAGAATTTCTTCTCTTAACTGGACTGGTTGTGTGGAAGCAGACGAGTGGAAAAATTTCCTTGAGAGGATGCTTCCAGGCGTGGAATACAATCGACTGGGACAGTGTACAGAAGCTGATGTTAGTGATACTCTACAATTGCGCCTGTGGGCTTCATATCGAGGCCAGACTCTTGCACGTACAGGTGGGTGGTATTGCTGACACTTTTCTGCTTCACTTCATTGTGATGGAGAACCATCTTTCAGATGAGTTTCACTTCGTCCTTGGCTAGCCCTCATAGTTACTCTATCTAATATATTCTATATTTCATGGTCATTGTATATGTTATATATAATGTTAGTTTCGCAATAACAGAAAATAAACCCTGCCTCTAGCACTTACTAAGGTTTGTACAATCGATTTCCTGATTTGATCATTTTATCCTGTTGGAGATGTCTCACCACATTTTATTTTAAGGGTAAGGAATACTGAGCTGTCTAGCTTAGAGCTTGGGAGCATCCAGCTCACAGCCGTCTTGCATTCCATTGTTAACCGCTCTCTCGGCTCTATGAAGTGTCCTATATACTTACAGCAATAGGATTATCACATTCTTTCGTGATAGTTGTGTTGCACTCTTCAGACTTATTATCTTGCTCTATKTTAGCTTCAGATTTTATCTTCGATATCAATACATTTGGATATTCCTAGTGCTTCTCTGTTACCATGGCAGCAGATCCAGTTTTCATATATTTTTGTTTGGCAGTSCGTGGCATGATGTATTACAAGAAGGCTCTTGTACTACAAGCACAGCAGGAAGGAGCCTCCGTGGCAGGTACTGGTTTCTCACCTAATTGCTGGAAGAACGGAAGCACATTACGAATACGGATCATGTGTTTAAGACTTTTAGAGACCTACCTCAGACTGCATACAGAGCAGTGTGAACCCAACAGTACATCAGAGTCGTGAATGTATTTAATTTATACAAGAGATTATCTCTGGAACTTTTTAGAATTCCTCACCAATTTGTTAAGACTCGCGGGTTTAAGATACTTTATGAACCAACACCGGCGGAGGGTGAACAGCGCTTTCTATGCTCAGCACCTCAATTATCTCCCTTTGCTCTGTGAGTCTTTATACCTCTATATAATACAGTAAGATAATCTTAATCAAGTTTTGCATTGTTGCGACGCAGAGGATGAAGAGGAGGGACATGATATCGAAGGCAATGAGCTTGCAATCGTCAGTGCGAGCACACCTCGCACTCCAAGCGGCTCTCTTGTGCGAAATGCACGGGCCCAGGCAGAGCTCAAGTTTTGTTATGTTGTTTCTGCTCAAATCTACGGGAAGCAGAAGAACAGTTTGCTACAAGCAGATAAGGATAGGGCTGCAGATATTTTGTATCTCATGCATATGTACGTTTTCTTCCCGTTCTTTACACGTTTGTCAAAATTTTATGGATAACTGACTTCTGAAAAAACTTTTGTGGTGAGTATGAGATTGTGCCTCACGTTTCATAACGAAGATACCCAGGTGATGGTTATTTTTACTGTATGGAATCTTCAACTTAATGTTTCTTACAATCCGAATGCATTTTTAGCAGTCATTCCCATATTTCCTGGTTAAGCAACTCGACTAGCCGATTGAGGAGAGWGTTCTTTTTCATCTTAATCCTGGTGTACAGTATGTGCATTTTTKAGACTTTGAAAGCCTGTTCTGTTCTTCAAGGAACTTGATAGCTCTACTTGTATTKTCAGGAACGATTCTTTGAGGATAGCTTACATTCATGAAGCAAAGCAGATGATTCACGGTAAACCGTTTACTGAGTACTATTCCAAGCTTATTAAAGCAGATCCGAGTGGAAAAGATCAGGTAAAGGCTACTGCTTAACGGTGTGGGTCTTCAGTGACATTTTTGTGGTCAAATTCTGAGAGTTTCCGCTCTGCAGCACTTTCAATTCTTCAGCGCACATGRAACGGTTACTTTTCGATAAGAAATACTGTGTCCCATTGTATTGTTTTGCGCTTGGTTATAGATCTGTGTATTTTGCAGGAAGTGTATTCTATCAAACTGCCGGGAGAAGTCACATTGGGAGAAGGAAAACCTGAGAATCAGAACCACGCGATTGTTTTCACACGTGGAGAGGCCCTTCAGACAATCGACATGAATCAGGTTAATTTTAATTAATATTCCCCTGAACATAGAGTAACGACGGAAGTAGTTATATGAAGGTGCCACTTACTCAACGTCCGTGTGTCCTCTTGACTTTCAATCTAAGTTGTGTTTATGTTATTTTTACCACTAACTTTTCTTTTACGTGTTTAGGAACATTACTTAGAGGAAACTCTCAAGATGCGAAATCTTCTCGAGGAGTTCGATTCGAAGAATCATGGACTTCGTCCCCCAAGCATTCTTGGAGTTCGTGAGCATGTCTTCACAGGCAGGTATGTCATTTGTTTGCCCAGGTTATATGAAAAGCACGACGTAAATGCTTATTTGCTTATTTTAACGTCTTTCATCAATGTAAAGTGAATCTGAGGAAACCTGCAATGTAGTGGTGTGGAATCACCTYTCTGAAGTGATYTCCTGTTTGCAGTGTCTCGTCGTTGGCATGGTTTATGTCCTTGCAGGAGAGGAGCTTTGTCACGCTTGGGCAACGGGTCCTTGCAAAACCACTGAAGTGAGTTCCTTTGCTGGTTGAGTCTTTTTACCGCTGTCAGTGCCTGGAGCATGTGTGTCTTTCGGCTCTCAGCGTAGTCGCCCTGGTGAATGTATGACTACCTTTTCTGCTTTTCGAAGTGAAGGCCGCAATCTGACACTCTCCGCCTGAGCATGAGATTGCAAATATTAAGTTTCCGAGGACTCTATGTGATTCATATGTGCGATTTGCAGGGTGAGGATGCATTATGGGCATCCAGATGTATTTGACCGTATTTTTCACATAACAAGGGGAGGTATTAGCAAGCCGTCAAAACAGATCAACCTTAGCGAGGACATTTTTGCCGGTTAGAATTCCTGGTGCTTATCAATTTCTGTTGGAACCCTTCTGTACTACATGCATCAAGTAATGCAACAAATATACAGACGCTTAGTTTTTTTGGAGTCATGTCGTAAGCAACCTGTTTTTCAAATTCTCCAGGGAAGCAGTGGCGTTCCACTTCACCCCCGTTTAAGAGTTCGATCAAGGCAATATCCTTGAAACACTTATTATCATTAATTTCTCTTCTTTATCACTGCAGGTTTCAACTCAACATTGCGTCAAGGAAATATTACCCACCATGAATACATTCAGGTCCGTGGTGCCAATGGTCTTGTATTCAGGACTGCTCATCTAATCTATCAACCCTCTCTCTATTTATARTTTTTTCCTACTGCTTAATTACAAGAGTTGGGGTGGGGATGGCAGTGCGGGAAGGGACGGGATGTGGGTTTAAATCAAATCGCGGCCTTTGAAGGCAAGGTGGCTTCAGGAAACGGCGAGCAAACACTTAGTCGTGACATATATCGTTTAGGCCAGCTGTTTGACTTCTTCAGAATGTGCTCCTTCTTCTTTACTTCTGTGGGTTATTATTTCACAACTATGGTGGGTAATCTTGATTCCTTCCTGGATTGTTCTGGTGTTTTCGCATTTCGTATAGAAATCTCATGCACTTTGTATGCATGCCATCTTATCCAAGTTCAATTGTATGGTGTTGGTTTTTGCACGCCAAGCATCTGATGTTTGTATTTTATGTCTGGCAGCTGACTGTATTGACCATTTACGTGTTYCTTTACGGCAAAGTATAYCTGGTATGTGAATACCAGCTACATTAACCCCAAGAGCTTGTGCATTCCCTTATATTGTCTTCTAACTGTTCGTATCAAAAAATTCTGCTTGTTATCTTGAACTGAATCCTGCATGTTATCTGGGATACGTAATTTGAAGTTGAATTACTACTACGAGTTCAACGAATCAACGGATTTAAGATGGATTGAGTTTTGACGGTTTGGTAATARCCTCTCGGCGGAGCCTTGCATCTATGTTCACACTTCTTTCGAACTTCAATGGAAGTTCAACAATGGAAGGAACTTGAAGAAAGTGCAATTTTGCTGAATTTCAGGCTCTCTCGGGTGTTGATGAGGCCTTGAAAGCGAGCGACTTATTAGAAAATACAGCGTTGCAAGCTGCCCTAGACACTCAGTTTCTTCTTCAAATTGGTGTTTTCACCGCTGTGCCAATCATTGTGAACTTTATTCTGGAGCAAGGAGTTGTGCGGGTACGGGTCATCATCATCTCCTATTGAACCCACGTTTCCCTGCTTGAACCCTAGATCTTGTAATTGTCGCACCAGGTTGTGCCTCGTGCGTTGTGCTCTGTGGTGGCATCTCCTACTGTGGATAGTCTACTCTCTATATTATTATCTGCTTTATTTTCATTACTTGAGTATCTAAGTTCTGTAAATCACTTCTACGTTCTATGGCATCATGATTGTTCTTATTTGTACGTCCACATGGTCTTTCTTAATGTGTATCTCTTTTTACATGTATGCGGCAGGCGATTATCAGCTTCTTTACCATGCAGCTACAATTGAGTTCAGTGTTCTTCACGTTCTCGCTTGGAACTCGAACCCATTATTTTGGCCGAACTATTCTCCATGGAGGTGCAAAGGTATTAATTCCCGAGTGCAATGTGTTTCGAGTATATTTGCGTTAATTTATTTTGTCTGGAGTCTGCTGTTTGGTTGCGGAACTTGATTGCACGTCCTATTGTTGCCCCATTCGCTATTATCTGATAGTTTGGCAATTGCATCGAAACTCAAGGGTTGCAGTATGCCGGTCCTGTTGTTCTTATACCCACTGATCTTGCGCAATAGTGGGCAATGGTGCTCAATAGTGGATAGTCCTGGCAGAGACTAGAGCCTCTTCTTCCCTAGTTTGTTTAAGAATCTTGATTTTTGATCTTCGAGTAATCTTTCCATCCACCATGACGTAATCCATGACATCGTTTTCTGTGTAATTGGTGGGACTTTATGTGTATTATGCAGAATAAAGCAACTGGGAGAGGTTTTGTTGTGGAACATATTCCTTTCGCTGAGAACTATCGTGCATACGCACGTAGCCATTTTGTCAAGGGGTATGAGTACTCATGTCATTCACCTCATCATTTAGAGGGCATACTGTGTGATGATACTGCGTTTTTATTATTTTATTCTTGAGTGCTTGTTTTTATGTTTCGATCCCTAGTTTATTTCATTTGTAAGAGACCAGGTCTTTTCCCTGTTTACATGCTCGTGATCCTAGCTTGTGAGATAGTCATWTTGCGACTCTTGTCCTCTCGATTGATCGTTTGCTTAATGCTTCCCGTCACATGGCCAAGTTGTTTGGTTCCAKTATTTTCCCTCCTTATCTGGCTGTGTACATAAGCAATATCGGCTTAACCTTTAAAATTGCTGACGATCAGAATATGGTAATAATCTTCGCTGAACCTACGGGATTCGATGACTCGGTGTTGAATGTTCATGCTTTCATTTTTTGCAGAATGGAAATTATAATGCTGCTGATTGTTTATCTTGTGTACGGAGCTCATGACCGGAAGGCTGCCAGCTACATTCTTCTCACTTTCAGCAGTTGGTTTCTTGCTCTTTCATGGTTATATGCTCCTTACATCTTCAACCCTTCAGGGTTTGAATGGCAGAAGTAAGGGACATCACACCATTCTTGGCTTRTATGTGATATAGTTATTATTTTTGTCCGACCAGGATAGCTTCATCATTGGCCCACCAAAATCCTTACCAAGTTCTAATTTTTCCCCTTAATAAATTCAGGACCGTCATAGACTTCGATGACTGGACAAATTGGTTATTTCACAAAGGAGGAATCGGAGATGAAGGCAAAAAGAGCTGGGAAGTCTGGTGGGCTGAGGAGCAAGCACACATTCAGACACCGAGAGGGAGATTTTGGGAAATCTTGTTAAGTACACGGTTTTTTATATTTCAGTATGGTGTTGTGTATTCCCTCAATGCTGCTGGGAATAACAAAAGTTTTTGGGTAAGCTATCAAAGTTCTATTTGTGTAGTGAGCCTATTGTCACAGCATGAATACCTCGAATATCTCTTCGTAAAGAATTCCTAGTCAGGTATTATTTAGCTAGCTCKACTGCCTATACCGTGCAGGAAGTGTAAATGTCTAACAGTAGCGTACGACTGGAAACCAGTGCATTTTCCAATGGAGCAATTGCATGATACCGGTACAACTCTGTTGTCAGGTCATGCCGACAAGAAGTATGTCCTTCGCAATTCTGACCAGTATTGTTCTGCGCTAACTGCTAAGCGTTTTATGTGGAATTTTGCAGGTCTATGGGTATTCCTGGGTGGTGATAGTTGGTGTATTTCTATTATTCAAGGTATGTGTTTCTTTTTTGTTAGAGCTTTAATGATCTATSATGTCGCATCGAATATTGATCTGTGTGGTCACGAAATGCTAACTTTCTATGAATATTTATRTACATCATTTAGTTGCATGCCAGGTTAATTTCATTTGAGTTTACAATCTGGACAATCGCTTTCAAGTGGCAACATCAGATTCTTGATTCCGTTCTATTSATATACAGATTTTCACGTTCAGCCAAAAGGCCTCCGCAAATTTCCAGCTAATTGTACGACTTTTTCAAGGGGTTGTGTTCTTAGCTGTTGTCGCTGGTGTGAGCGTGGCAGTGGTTCTCACACGACTCACGATTGGTGATGTGTTCGCCAGTGCCTTGGCTATTATACCTACTGGCTGGGGCCTTCTTTCTGTAAGTAACGATTTGATCAAATCGCTCGCSACACAGAACAGAGAGATTCCGTTCACGAAATTCATCAAACCTTTTTCTAGTGGGTTCWGAGTGCATATGGCTTTAGCRCATTCAACATGAACATCAAAATACAGTTGCGCAGGCACTAAMAAGTGGGTTTTGAATCCTGTGCAGATCGCTATTGCAATACGTCCAGTCATTCAGTGGTTTGGGATTTGGAAATCGGTACGTGGGATTGCTCGACTGTATGATGCTGCCATGGGAATGATACTGTTTATTCCCATCGCTCTGCTTTCGTGGTTTCCTTTCGTCTCCACCTTCCAAACGCGTCTCGTCTTCAATCAAGCTTTCAGTCGTGGTCTTGAGATTTCGGTTCTSCTGGCYGGAAATAATCCTGATGCCGTCTAAGTTTTAGAACTGTAGCTTTGAGGGCCAACTTACCATTCTCCTAACTAAACGGCATCCTTTGTTCTTTAGTATCACTGTAAATCACTAGGACTCCTACGGTTGAAATGGTCATTCTTAACTGGTAATGACGTTCAGGCACCGCGGATGCTTTGCATGGTATTCTTTCACGACGAGCAATTTCATGTTATATGAATACATCCACAATTTCTCATAATATGCTGTTGCTTTGGGATCCACGTAGTAGCTTCTGCTTTTGTTCACTTCTAGGATGCAATGTGTAAGTAATCTTGGGAGTGGGGAATATAGAACTGCATGTCGGTGTCATGGAGATGTCATGGAATTTGTTACATGTTATAAATCTTCTATTCCCTATTTGTAACAAATAATCTTTGGAAGTAGGGGATAAAAGATTATAACGCACTTTGACACATTCATTGACACATGTCACTAATGACATACATACATACATACATACATACATACATACATACATACATACATACATACATATATATATATATATGTTATCAAACTTTTGGTCATAGGTTCAATTTGAGTTCACTGAAATGCACTTGATGGTTAGAACTTGGGGTGGAGTGTGGGTGGGGTATTTCTTTCATCAAATATTTGTTTTCAAAAAAACTTGTTGGTTTATGTTCTTTAAGTCTAGTTATTGTGGTAAAATTTTCATGTCAATCCAAGTTCTTTTGAGTGTGGGAGCAATTCAAAATTCAAAATCCAAACATTTCTAACTTACATTGAACTCTGGTGGCCTATTTCTTCTTCATTCAATGTCTTATTTTAATAAATAAAAAAATTGGAAAAGTTTCTCATACTAGTCTAGTTTGTGTGGCTTGAATTTCATATCAATCCAAGAAGGTATGAGTAAGAAACAATTTAATTAATAGCAGTTTCAGCCATAGATGTCAATTGAAGTGTCTAAATATGTCTAAAGGATTTTGTCTTCTTTTGTCCATGTGTCAAGACATTCTAATAATGAATTTCAAGTTTGAATTAAATTTGGAAAATTTTCACTACCAAAGTTTGGATGAAATTGGTCACAATAATATTTTAATGGGTTTTTGAAATTTAGATTTTTTGAAATAAATCAATTTTGACAAACTATGATTTCACTTTATGATAATATATAGTTGATATATGCACATGGATCATTTCAATTTCCATCATAGTAAAGTTGTATATTTTCAAAATTTAATTGGAAACTGATGATTTTAACACAGTCATCAAACAAAACACACAAAGTACACTAGTTTTGGCATTTTTGTCCAAGAAGTGGTACCCCCTAGCTACTATGGACTTGCCTTGCATATTATTAACATGTTCTATGCTGTATGAGGGACATTTTTTGAATACAAATTTGGGCAAATTGTGTCGAAAGAGATTCAAAGTTTCAAAAGATATTGGATGATATTTTTCCTTGTTATCATATGTTGATGTGTCTATGTTTGTATACCCATATCCATATGTTTATATCAATATGGAACATGAAATAAAACATGGAACACATGGTTGGCAAGTTCAATTGCATACTCATTTATAAATAATGAAACTATGAGATCATGTATAGAAAATCATTATTTAGTGTAAATTTATCTATAAACTTTACATGATGAATTAAACTCATTGCCACATGGTCAAAATTCATTTTTGAGCTCAAATTTAGCCTCATAAATCATATTTGAATATCAATCTAATAATTTTATATTACAAGTAAATATGTATCATCTATCAATGGAAAGAATCTCTATTAGATTTTTAGTAAAGTAATAATTGTTATAATTTTAATCCAAAAAGTGAAAATAAAATTGGTGATTATAATTAAAAATGAAATTAGTGTGAAACTTCTTCATGAGATACAAATACCTATAAAAATAGTGAGAAATTGTTGACGTCATTGCTTTMATATTTACATCAATAAATACCTTCGACAATGCCTCTAGTCTAAATGCTACCATCAAGTGAAATTTTGTCTTTAAATAACTGACGGATAAGATTTTGATAAATTTTTAGTGTGAATAATCACTTTTTCTATAAATGTGATTTTTTCAGAATTTTGGGTGGAAAAATCAAATTATTGATTTTTGAAGGCACAAGTAGAATATGTATTAGAATGTATGAAAATTTGAAGAAGAATAACAGTTACATTATAAAATAACATTCTCTAGTTTAAATTTATAAAACATTTTAAAACAAAAAAATACAGTCAAAATACATTCAATAATGTGTAATTTGGATTTAAATGTACAAGGCTTTCAATTGTAATCATTCATTGAATTTTTGATTTTTTTTTTTAATTCTGAAATCCATTAGAAAGAAAAAATTTCACTTCCTTAATATAATTCAAATTCCAAAAAATGATCATGTGAAAGTTATAACGAAGATTGCCCAAGGAGCATCCACTTTTTGGATGTCGGGACTAGCAGCTTATTTTTTAGCAATAAATTTTTTTATTTGACAGGGCTAGTAAGGTCCCTCCAAATTTGAGCCAATGCAACGAGGGCACTTGCCACCAAGTTTGTTCGGTTTGTTTTTTGGACCAATGGTTATGTGGCCTTTCTTTCAAGAAAATTGTTGAGTTGAAATTTTTGGGGCTTGAATTGAAAGAGGCTAATTCTAAATATACAATTTTGGTATGCAATTTTTTAAAGGTTTTGACTCTACACCAGAAATGAACTGAGGTTTGGGAAACAAGTCCATGATTACAAGCTAAAATTTTTAACCCCTAATTGCCCAAGGCAATAAATTTTGGTGTTGGCAATACTTTGAAGTTAAACAAAACCTTACCAAGTTTTAATTTTCAGTAGAACTTTATATTTTTGAAAAAAAAAATTTGAAGTCTAGTTTTAGCATCAAAAATACGATTTTGTAAATGATTGATTTATGATTTTTCTATTCAAGATTTTGTACAAGGGTGTCTATTTCAATCTTGACTTTCCATAGTAATGAGAGCTCTTGAAAATGAGCTTCAATTATACTTGATCTTGGAGAAAAAATCACATTAGAAATTCATTTAGAAAAAATTGTAAAGTAGATTTGGAGAAGCCATAAATTGATTGGGATTATGCATGTTAGGCTCTTTCAACCCTAGAAAGGGCTTGAAGGACTTTTGCAACCGTATAGTATATTATGAATAAAGTGGTTTTTTATTAGAAAATCATTGAGTGAACACTTTTCAATACAAAGTTAATTAATGATCATGATAGTGCGTAAATGACAATGTATCACAATTCATATATAAGATCACAATTGAAAAGTTATAAGGCTAAATACAAGTCATGTAGTGAAACCCCAAGGCCCTTCTAGGGTTAACCTCATATTTTTTTAATGACCAACTTTTTAGATTTAACATGTGAAAAGAAGATTGAAAGACTTTGTGGGTGCTCGATTCCCACCCTTGAAATTAAGCGAACACAATTGGGTTCCTAAATAATATTATTCCTATGGGTGTTTTAACGTTAGTCCAATTATACCTTCCAAGCAATGTAACTTGCTAATCTAATTCCTAAGTATCTATTCTATAATCGTAAGGAACTATTAATTCTCAAAAAGCCTAACCTAAATGACTTGGCTCTTGGTTCCTTACTAATAGGATTTTATTCTAAAGGGGTTGAAAGTTATTTGGTAAAAGCTCAATGATTTTTTTTGAATATAAGGTGTGGGAATGTATTACTTTTACCCTAACTAAAAAGATTTATAAAAGATTTCTAAAAGATTCCTATTCTTTTACCTTTTACCTTTTACTTTTAATCCAATGATAAATAATTAGTATTTCCTCTAACGGCCAAGTAAAACCTTCTAAACTAATAACTGTCAATTTAGATTCTAATTTGTTTTGGGATTTGATTTTAATATTTAAGTTTAATTTCTAATCATAAATTCAACCGTTTTTATTGTAATTTAATTTAATTTAATTTAATTTTTTTCTTTCCTATCTCTTTTTTTTTCTTTTGTGTCTATCTTTTAGGAATAAAATCTAATCAAATCTAATGCTAAATTCTTGGCTAAATGGTTTTGGAAGCAATTAAGACAAGACTACTTGTCTTATCCCACTAATAACCAACTTATAGAATATTTCTAATTCCTATATTCTTTTTTTGTTTGTCTTGTTGACTTGACATGAATTTCTGATTATTCTAAAGGTGTTTAGGACTCAAGCTTCCTCGCTCCCTCTTCTCCTACCTCTTGTAAACTCATTTAATTTTTTTTTATAGTTTGGAAAGTAAGCTTGCTTCTTCATAGATGGCGGCTGATTTTTATTGTCAAATTCAATCGCTGGTCCGAGGCAGCAACTCAAATCTTGTGTTCAAGCAATTGAACTCAGGAGCGAATGAGCTTGATGTAAGCCACTAACTAGTAGCAACTGAGCTTGATGTAAGCCACTAACTGGTAGCAACTAAGCTTAATGTAAGCACTAACTGGGTAGCACTGAGCTTGATGTAAGCCACTAACTGGTAGCAACTGAGCTTGATGTAAGCAACTAACTACGGTAGCAACTGAGCTTGATGTTAGCACTAACTGGGTAGCACTGAGCTTGATGTAAGTACTAACTGAGTATCACTAAGCTTGATGTAAGTACTAATTGAGTAGCACTGAGCTTGATGTAAGCACTAACTGGGTAGCACTGAACTTGATGTGAGCACTGAACTGGGTTAGCAACGAGCTTGATGTAAGCACTAACTGGGGTAACAACTGAGCTTGATGTGAGCACTGAACTGGGTTAGCAATGAACTTGATATAAGCACTAATTAGGGCACTGGGGGTAGCAACTGAGCTTGCATTGAACTGAGTTAGCAACGAGCTTGATGTAAGCCACTATGCCTATGCACTGAAAAGATGTCTCTCCATCTTGACATCCCCCCAAATCCCCCCCGAAAATACATATACAAAATCCGTATTTAGGTAAAAACATATACATATACGTATTTAAGTAAATATGTATACATATTCAGGTAAATATTGAATATGTATACTAAATATGTATATAGGTGAAATCCCATATTGATTGTTCATCCTATTACCTTCTGAAGATTATAAGAGGTGGAAGGAGGGACACAAATTTTTAAAATTTAATTTTAAATTTTTAAAATTTGATAAGGGGTTGGATAGAATTAATAATTTTATAAAAATGTTGTCTTTTGGGTGCATGCCTCACTATGCACCCAAAAGACAGAAGCCTCAAGCCACCTACTAAATTGGGTTAGCAACAAGCTTGATGTAAGCCACCAAACTCGGTTAGCAACTGAGCTTGATGTAAGCCACCAGTTGGCAACAACTTGGACTGATTTGAAGCAAAGTAGTAGTTAGTTTGAGCTGCCTAAATAAATGGGAAGCGGTTTAATTTTGGGTTAATTGCTTTTTTTCTCAATCAGTGGTGAAATCAGCATGCATGTATGTGAATTGAGCATGACATACCAATTTAAGTCAAGTAGTACCCGACCAATTAACASCTATTTCCGTCCTGTCAGGCTTCCCTTGCAAGACTGTCAGGACTTGTTAGTTGGACTGGCTCCTCGTCGGGCCAGACATGGTCTCGGTTGAGCAGACAGAACCTCCGTTGGTCAAGCAGATCCTTTCGTTGGTCAGGCAGACCCTCCGTTGGTCGGCAGACCCTTTGGTCGGACGGGAACCCCAGTCAGGCTGGGCCCTTTGTTGGCTGTTGAGGTTTGCTAGCCCGTGACTGAATTTTAGAATTCAAGTCCAATCCTTCAAAATTTTAACCCTCAGTGGGGTCTCCTTTTGGTGACTCTTCCAATTAAACAAGAAATGGAAATTTATTCCAAGTACAAAGCTTTGCCGTTCGGGAGGTTAATCCCCAATTTTATAGCCAAAAGTAATATACTAAGTGCGAAGCTTTGCCGTACAAGTTGACAAGGCTTGTTTGACACCAAATATAAAAGCCTTGATTCCCACTCAAGATCCTTGGAAGACACAAACCATGCAAGTCGACAATTATTCCACGTCAGCTTAAGGGGGATTTCTCAAAAATAGTTTGAAATTCCCACACATAAATCTCTTTTTKGAATGGTTAGTATTTGAAATAGTTAGTATTTGAAATATTTAAATCGAATTCCAAGGGTTCTAGCTAACGGCATTGCCAGAATTTGGCTAGAACGTCCTTGGGGTTACTATAAAAAATAAACGAAAAGAGTGAGAGACTGAACCACTCAACAATACCAAGCAATACTAATAATTCCTCGTCTTTGAGTTCTTGGGGGGGGGTCTCAACCAAAGTTCATGAAATCCCACTCCAATAGCCCAAGAGGATAGTCAGTACCAAAGAAAGTTGCCACAAATGATGTTAGTATAGACTTGTAACCAAGATAACTGGACACACATACCCTTTGTAATGAATGCAATTGCTCAATAAAATGGTGCTAAACACACAAATCATCAATGGTGCATGAAAACAAGAGAGTGTGGGGTGAGATACCAAAGTCTTGCCAAGATGACCCCTTGTAGCTTAAGCATGAAGAGAAGAAAAGAGTGTTTTGATGGAGGAGAAGTTTTGAAAGAGAGTGTGTATAATGATGAAGAAGTTGTAATGTGAGAAGTGTGAAGTGTGTTGTATATGAAGTTGTTGTTGTGAGGGGAAGGGGTGGACTTTTATACTCGTCCAAGGCCTCCTCCCCCCCCTCAATTTACCTAAAACTATCTAAGTGGGAAAATAAATCTTACCCCTAAAAAATCTACCTAACTGATGTCCCGTTTCTAACTTTTGGAGAAAAGCTCCAATTGGCAAGTGAATTGCGCCATTGCGTTCAGAAGATCCAAATCTATTATTGAACATCACTGTTGACGTAAAATCATGGGTTGTTTTATTTAATGTCCACAAAAATGCGTCAAGAAAAATAGTGAAAACATCCCCCTAAACACGGGTTTCTTATAGTGCTAGTTTGATTTTTTACGGTCACAATTAAAAAAAAATTGATATAACTTATCAAAATGTTGTCTTCTTGTTCAATTCAGAGCAAATTTCTAGAAGCTCAAAAAAAGGCCTTGGCATGTAGGAATTAAACACATTTACCCACTTTTTTCTTCTCTAGACTTGAAGCTGAGCACTTTTTTAGGCAATTGGGTACTAAATTGCCCCCCAAAAGAACATTGCTTGCCACTTACTGCTCCAAATAAAATCCACTGGCGGAGACATTCAGGCATTAAACCCTCAACGCCCAAGGTCCAACCCTGCTTAAAAGCATCCTCCCTTTGCAAGTGTTAAAAGTCTAAATTTCAGTCAGTTCTGAAGATCTCAACCGTACAATATTCTAGTGTGCATGTTGTAGATGTGAAAAAAATTGGGGGTCATTTGACTGTATAGATTGAAATATTATAATGTTTTAGTGTTGAAAAAAGGTGCTGAAATCTTCTCGAAAACACATTTGGAGGTGAGATTTGATTTCTAAACCGATTGAAATGAAAATACTTTAATCTACACAGTGATTCAAAACCAGAATATAAACACTGGTGAAAAAAATATCATAAAAATGACTCATTGTGTTTGCAAAATGGATTTAAAATGTCAAAAAAACAGTGAAAAATGGTATGAGATGACCCTAAACTACCCCGGGTGATGGCGCAAGTGGTAAAAACCACCAAGTGCATCCACGAGGTTGCTGGTTCAATTCCCAGTGCTGACTTTGATCGCACCGGGGTTGTTCGTGTTCCTCTATTTGTTTCCTGACGCGGAAAAAGCCTGTGGCGTGTAATTCCGTCAAAAAAAACCCGATTGCCATGGGATGTGTCGTGTCAGTCCACGCTATGACCTTGAAAAAGTTGTATGTTTCAAAAAAAAAAAAAGCAGTGAAAAAAGTAGCAAAAAATCACATTTGTGGCTGAACCTCCTTCTACTAAAATGCCTCTCATTCACTCATAACGTCTTCGATGGATATGAAATTTTAACCACGCAAACTAGATTAGTAAGCGCAACTTTTCCAACAAAAACTACTGAAAAAGGATCATATATGAAGAAGTTATGAGCCGCCAAAGTTCACTGAAATGCAAAATTTCTGGATTTTGAACTTTGGATTGCTCCCAAACATTCAAAACAACTTGGATTGGCATGAAACTTTTACCATAATAACTAGACCTTTATGGGAACAAAACCCAAATTTTTTTTATTGAAATCAAACATTTGATGAAAAAGATATAGTGCCCCGAAGTTTCAGCCATCACAATGCAGTGTGATGAACCTAAATTGAACTTGAGTACTTTGAATGACTTTCACAAACTCAATACGTCTTGGATTGATCTCAAAATCTTACCATAGAAACTAAACTAGTACGCAGACTACGCACGACTTTTCCAACAAATTTTACTAAAATGAGACATTGGATGCAAATGTTAGGGCCCTTCAAAGTGGAGTGCTAGATTGTGTGAGGACACTTTAATTTGGGCCCCTTCGGCGTTGAGGGGTTAATGAGACAACCATAAATAAGGTCAATGAATTTCTTAAGCGTCATTTATTGATTGAAGGCAAAGATTGAACCACTCATGTAGCACTTAAAGTAGAATTGCCCATTATCATACAAATTTGCAAACTAGGTACTTTGGAGAAGCTATTTGTTAGCTTCCATATTTTCTTAAAGATAGAAAAGTTTGAGAGAATTAATTTGAAAAATGAATGAAGACAACCTAACACTAATTTTTTGTGATTTTTTCAAGTTGAAGTGTTAAAGCATGAATAGACCCTTTTTAAAGCATGAGTAGACCCTTTTTAAAGCATGATCAGACCCTTGTTGAAGAGTGGGCTAATGTGTCCGTTTCCCAAGTGCATTACCATTATGTTTAAAGGATTTTAAGTTTGTGGTAATGGGTTGGATCATGAAGGTCGGACCGGTGACCATGGAAATCATGCATTTTTGATATTGTGTGACATCATCTACTTTGAAAAGCCAAATATACTCATTGGAAATCAAAGTATTAGAAAAGATCTTCCCTTTCCACTCCTAATACCAAGGATGAAAAATTACAATTCTATCCTACACAATATCCGCCGCATCGTTCAAGGGTTAAGCCATGCAAAAGAGTCACAAGCAAAATCAAGTCAAATTTTGAGATATTTTCATTCTAAAAGCCATGACTAAAAGCCATGACTCAAGAATGAGTGAATTAAGTATGAATGTGCAAACACCAAAATTGGAGTATTTAAGGTATTGCAAAGGGTTAATCCAATAGTATCACATATTCACATTTTGTTTAGTGTTATTACTAAAATTCTTCTTTGTATATGGGATTGGATGTCATTTATTTTATTTTAAATTTTTACATCAGTATGTGAGAATCCTATTGAAAGAGCTTATTGCCCATTACCACCATCCATCCAATTCCGATACCTAGGGAATTCCGATACCTAGGGAATTCCGATACTTAGGGAACCCTCTCATTTGCATCAAACTTCAATAAAGAATTGAAGCACTACACATAGTTATGACTAGTGTGCCTTGTGTTGTTGCCACAACTAAAACAAATTCCACCGCCAATTATAAATTTTAAAACCCCAAAAAACTCAAAAATCGATAACTTTCTCTTCAAGTGTCGGAACACCCCGGAACCAAACCTATGCACTCCTCCTCCTTGTTGAGGGCTTTCCAACAATACCAAACACACCATTGGGGGACGCACGGTCTATTTTATAAATTTTTAAACCCAAAAATAACTCAAAAATCAATAACTTTCATCTCGAAGGTTGAAATACCACGAAACCAAGCCCGTGCACCCCTCCTCACCGAAGGCTTTCCGATGGTACCAAGCACGCCACCGGGGATGCACTGTCTATTAGATCTCAATGTAACAAACAAATTAAGGAAGAATATTCCATGCTAACTTAATGCATAAATGTCACAGAGCTACATCTTCAAACCAAGAGCAATTAAGCAGCACATGCGATGAGAAAATAATGTACAAGAGTCGTAGGGATATTATGAACTAATTTTACAGATATCTTCATATTCGGCAGTGATAGTTCTACCGTCAAAGGCACCATTCTCTATCCTAACCTTAGCAGCGAATTTAGCGGTGTCAATGGACAGCAGTCGAGCATTGGAGCCCCTGTACGCTCCGTTCACAATTCTGACCACCCCTCCTATTTGCGGAATCACCGTTTCTAGTTCCTCTTGATCTACTTTGAGCACGTGCTTGCTGTCCAACATCTCAATCTCACCAACGTACTTGCTGATGACCCTTTGCACMACTCCTTTCTGCTTGTAGTAATCTGCCAAATTCCGACTCATYACTTTCACTACCAAGCCCTCACAAAGCCAATAATCCCTTCTGTTCACTTTCTCCTTCCCTTGTTCCGACTCTCGCATGATTTGCGCAAGGACATTGGCACTTCCCTCCTTTCCATTCGAGACTGTCTTCGCCTTCTTATTTGGATTGGTTGCATCGTCTTCCCTGTCTGCACGCCGGAAACGAGTCGTTAGTTCGCAGACAACTTGCAAAACCTGAAGCAAGGCTATGACCTAAAATARAAGAGTTGTATGGCAGGTTTAKGGAAGGACAAAAATATATTAVAAATTGAATTTGCTTACATTATAAAACCAGAAACCACAAGTACATACCTTCTGTAAAGACGGAGGACTTCGCAGTTCGGCCATTACTTCGGCCATTGGGTAGGGGTGGCAAACCTTCTCCCCGAGGTTGTTTTCCAGATGAACCAAGTGAGAACCCTACTTTCTCTCCTTCCTGCTTCCGCATCTCTGTYTTTTCTGGYTCAGGCTGCTCCAACTCGGGATTGGAATTCCTTCCTGCTCTCTCAATCTGCTCAGCGAGTGCTCTTTCATGGCGCTCCTCATCCGCAAGCTCTGCTCTATCTCKCTTATTCTTTAAACCCTCCCTTAAGAGGGTCTCCGGTTCTCTATCAACGAACGTTATAAACCACCCCTTCGGAGTTTCATCGACCTTGCACTTTCCCGTTCGCCCCAAATACTTCACAAATTCTACACAACGGACAAAACACAAGAGTTAAAACGACAACCTCTCATGTACAAATTAAACGAGAAACTGGAAAGGAGTGTATAAAAGTCCCCAGTAACCAGAGATAACATAATCAATGGTAGCACTCAAATTGTTTRATTGAGGTWTYTGTWGCCCATTCTCAACCAAATGTTCTGAGTAAGATTTTGCTGTCAATTCTTAACCAAAAGTATTGAGTGATATCTAGTTGAAAAGCTACCGAAGAACTTCTAATAAGNTCAGGCTGCTCCAACTCGGGATTGGAATTCCTTCCTGCTCTCTCAATCTGCTCAGCGAGTGCTCTTTCATGGCGCTCCTCATCCGCAAGCTCTGCTCTATCTCTCTTATTCTTTAAACCCTCCCTTAAGAGGGTCTCCGGTTCTCTATCAACGAACGTTATAAACCACCCCTTCGGAGTTTCATCGACCTTGCACTTTCCCGTTCGCCCCAAATACTTCACAAATTCTACACAACGGACAAAACACAAGAGTTAAAACGACAACCTCTCATGTACAAATTAAACGAGAAACTGGAAAGGAGTGTATAAAAGTCCCCAGTAACCAGAGATAACATAATCAATGGTAGCACTCAAATTGTTTRATTGAGGTWTYTGTWGCCCATTCTCAACCAAATGTTCTGAGTAAGATTTTGCTGTCAATTCTTAACCAAAAGTATTGAGTGATATCTAGTTRAAAAGCTACCGAAGAACTTCTAATAAGATCCTAACTCAAAGTAATCGAATGTGCACAAGCAAACATGACAGCAAATCGAGCACTTTTTTCTTAGATTGCTTGGTCAATTCTTGGTCAAATCATGCAAGTCATAGCTTGTTGCAAAGCTATGAACAATTCACTTCAACCAAGCTCATGCCTACGTTTGATTCTCAGTACTAAGATTGCAGCGACCGATTGAAGCTWTCTGGTTAGGGTTTCAAAAGAGTTCACCAAGGCTTTCATACCCGCCCTTCCCGTTGAACAAGCCGCAACCCACCCCTTGCTAAGAAACGAATAGTAGAAAATTCATAAAACCAAGATGCATAGTTTACCTGTAAGCGTRGCCCACTTGGTGGAGTTCATGTGGATATGGTGCCGGTTGGCGATRTACTCATTCCAAACCACCGTGGCAGCGACACGGGTGGTCCGGTGCGACCGCTTCAAATGCTCCATAAACATCTCCTCGAACTCCTCCGAGAATCCGTCGATGAACCGCTCCGGATTGTCCCCGAGCACTTGCATCTGGCGCTGGTGGCCTTCCGACATACAGTGACACTTGAAGCCGTTCTCATCCCGGCACTGCTTCTGGCACATCTGGCAGTACCACTTCAGCTTCTGCAAACCCTTGGCCTTGATCCGGTTGGCGATGGCCTTCGGCGTCAGAAACTCGTTCTTCCCCATGATTGCTGCAGAAACCCTAACTCCTCTACAGACCCACGCTCTCCAAACCTAACAATGGTGCTTCACACAGTGCTCCCTCGCAAAACTTCAAACAATTGAGCTGTGCGAGCAGTGGTGGGGAAAGTTGATTAAAAGCTTCAATTAAAAAACACTCGCGGCGACGAAGGCCAAAATCCGAGGACAAGCCGCGAGCTTCTTCGTCGTCCTTCGTCAATGACCTGCCATTCTTCTTCGCCACTCCACCCGAGCGGTTTCGCTGCTTTCGCATATCGAAGCTAAACCCCAAACCCTAATTCGAAATTCATAATCAAATAACTCTGTTCCTACAGTAAAACTCATTTYGGAGTGTGTCACGTACAAGAGCTACACTATATCCCAAGTCTCGTTGAAATCTCAGAACCTAATTTATAGAGAAATCGGGACTTGGGGTTTCACATTACGTCCCAATTTCCAAGTCCCACATTGCTCCAAAACGTCTAAGGTATAACAGTCCATTGTGGTCACAATTTGGAGTCTGCCCTCATGCCAATGCTGAAATTTTTCAAACTTTTTTCCATGTAAATACAAGTGTGAAAAATAGTGAGAGCAATTGAAATTACATTTTTTAGACAAAGTATGAATAAGTTATGAATTTTTGAAGTGATCTGCTCTAAAGAGTCAGCAGGCTACCTGATAACCAACAAAAATTGTATCCAATATGCTCATCGTAATCACCTAAAGTGGTCACAATAATTTCTAATGTGGAAGGCCTTGAAAAATCACTTCCTACAATGATTTGAATTCAAAAAGTAGGGTGCTCCTATTGAGGTCACTAATCACTCCATAGGGGTCACGTTAGACATTGATTAAGGTCTGAAAAATTGACATGGGATCATTAGATGTCCACTATGGGTCATGTGACACCAATGGAATGTTTTACCTTACATGGAAATACTTTGTGAGAGATTTGGTGAGAGATTTGGTGAGAGATTTGGTGAGAGATTTGGTGTCATGAAAGTCAAGCAATTACTTCTTCTTTTGAGGAGATAGTGATAGAATTCCTCTTTTGGGCTCTTCAATTCAATTAAAATTAAAATTGAATTAAATTTTCCTTGCCCCTTCCACCCTCACCTCCATACTAATATTTTGAAGAATCAGTTCCTAATGCATTTGATATGGGATATTTTAGTTGTATTTTGAATTGTGTCATTGAATTTGTATTCTATGTTTCAAATTTTGTATCTGTATCCATATCCATATTTAAAAAAAATATGTATTCGTATTTTCTATTTGTACTCAATATTTTTATTTTATAACCATATACTTTGTAACAATATATAGAAATTGTATTATGTATCTGAATTTGGACAACCAAGATTGTTCATTTGATGGACATCAATGGTTTTTAATTTCTTAGAAAATTGATAGCATCTAGACAAAGCATTTTTTTGGGATTAAGATCAATAACTTTGGATTTTTCTTGTGTGTGGGGGGGAGAGAAATTGAAGTTGAACACCTTGTTCACATCTTTTGAGGCGATGGGAAGACTTGGAGGCCAAATTGGCTTCAATAAAAGTAGAGACACAACTTGGATCTCATCAAAAATCTTTTTGAATGAATAAATCAGATTTCATTGATGTTTTTCACTTGTGCCCATGGATAAATAGCTTTATCACTTTAGTCAATAATTTCTTTTTGCACTAGCTAAAGTAAATGCATGAAAAAAAATGTAGAGAGTTAGTTATGATGGAAAGACTAGGATATAAGGCACATTAACTAGATATTAGATTCTCTACAAAATTTGGCAACACATGCCACATACTATCATGTAATTGATGAGACACTCTTGGAGGATGATATGGAAATTCCATCTCAATAGCAAAAAGTTAAGTAACTAGGTCATGATCGGAATTACCATAGTGCAAAGATATAAAAGGAGAGGTGATGATCAAAATACAAGTCATGCAACAAGCCCACACACAAAACTGACATTCATTTTATATTTAACTCCTTGGATGCATAATTCCATAATTCACCCTTCTAACTTTGTACTAGTGGCATCAATGAATCCTAGATTTTGATTGTAGTTAATTACTCTATATGTCTGTTTGTTGGTGCTTTAGACAAGTTATTTCTAATATACTACCTACTACAACCACTTTACTAGAACCTATGTAAGTTATATCTTTTTTAGTTACATTGGTGAAGCCCCACAGTAATACTTAGGGAAGTTTATAATTTTTTGCTCAAACTATGTACAAGTAGACTATGTTTTTTCTCACATGGTTTTCCAACATTTGTGCTAGTACTCCCTTAGGAGGAGGAGAAAATGATTACCAATAATTATTTAATTATCTCCTTTGTATTTTTTGCAAAGTAAAAAAGGATAATTATTAGTCTATGATTTTCATAACCTATAACTAGTTTTGACTCTTAGTGTTAAAAACAAAAATCTTTTTTAACCAACATCACATCTAGAAGACAATGGTGGTCCTACCAATAGATTCAAATTTCAAMCCACATGATTGTTTCAAACTACTCAAGTTAATTCAAATAGTGTAAGAGGAATGTAATAAATTAGTATGAACCCTTATATGAGATTTATACAAAAGTTGAATGAAAGTTGGATAAAAATCATAATATTTGAAATATAAAAGTAATGGAGTGTAAAAATATTGAGGCCCACACTACATTAAATTGATCAAAAGTGAATGGAACAACCATATTAGTGCACATTGCAAATTACATAATTCCAAACTTAGTGCAATTTAGCACTATTAGTGTAAAGTGCAGTAATTGGTTTAATTGGTCATAGACCAATGGATAGTCTAGATTTCCAAAATTGTAAAGACGTATTATAAGACAAAATTTAGAATAATAATTTTATGATRTTATGTTCAAATTATAGTGATTTTTGGAAAATTTTATCTAATTTTTAATTTAAGTCATTTTTCAAGGGTCACTTTTTGAACCAAAAAGTTTTTTTTGAGGTCAAATCTACCAGTGTACTTTGAGATATAGAAAAATTTACAAATCAAATTCCTCGCAGGGTCACTTAGTTCAGTTCTACTACAACAAACCATGTGCAAACACGTGGTTTCTAGTAAACTATAATTTCAACCTAAAAGTTTGAGCATTGTTTAATAATGACTATAGGTTTCTATTGCAAAAATTTCCAATGCAAATAAAATATGAAATTATTTCTAGAAGAGGTTGAAAATGAACTAAAATGACATATTTTTCAACTCAAATATTTATAGAGAACACATTTAGATGACCATTGCATTCTAATTCAACTCAAAATGAGTTTTCAATATAGAGTTGTATTTAGGAAGTTTTTGTTCATTTTTTAGACAATTTTTTCTTATATAATATAGGGATTTGAAAGTTATTTCTCAATTCCTCAAAAATTTGTAACTAATTGTTGTAAGCAAATAAAATTATCAATAATTCAAAACATAAACTTTCAGAGTACAAAAACTTGCTCATATTTTTTTATTTAATTTTATGTATAATCCAAAAAGTACATATTTAGGGGGTCCAAAGTTTTGCTTGCAAGTAGTTTTTTTATGGACATTCTAAGTGATCCCTGAGTCAAATTCTATGAAATTGATACCATACAATATTAAAAGAACTAACACAAAAATCTTCAAAAAAATAGATGGTTGAAGAAAAGCATTATTGCGTGCTTGGAATGCGTTTGCGTTCATTGGTTGTTCAAAATTTGAACACTAGATTAATAAGAGGTTAATTTGTGTTTTCATTACTCTTTACTAGATTGACAGTCATTCTAATACTGTTGAGATACTATACTATATCAATTTGTTGTCCTGTCTAGTGGTTGGATTGGTGTTACTAGAGTGCATATTTTTCTACAATTTCAAATGTAAAAGTATGTCAAGTGGTTGACCAAGCCCAAATTACATTGACTCTAGTTCAAAACAACATTTGCAAAAATGAGTTCATAAATTTAAAGAGCACAAAAACTCCCAAAAGTAGCATGTCCAAAAAACTTCATTTTGTTTCAAATTCATTACAACAAATTATATTCAGAAAATGATAATGTTTTGCTTGTAATTCAAATCTAGAAAGAATTCTAAAATTTTCCTTTCAAAACTTATAAAAGAAATATTGGTGGCAGCATTGGTGAACCTAATGAACGGCACAAATGGAATCTAAAACTCAAAATCTAAAGCTTTTAATTGTATATCAATTCCTAAATATTCTTCTAGATGACAATAAGGTAAACCATCCCATTGCAGTGAGATGACCCATAGTGGACACCTAATGACCCCATGACAGTCTTTGAGACCGTAATCAATGTCTAACTTGACCTCCATGGAGTGATTAGTGACCTCATTAGGAGCCTCCTACTTTTTGAGTGTAAATCATTGTAGGAAGTGATTTTTAAGGGCCTTTTCCATTAGAAACTATTGTGACCACTTTAGGTGATTAAGATGAGCATATTGGGTACAATTTTTGTTGGTTATCAAGTAACCTACTTAACTCTTTTGGATCACTTCAAAAATTCATAACTAATTCATACTTTGTTTGAAAAATATAATTTCAATTGCTCTCACTATTTCTCACACTTTTCTAAATAGGCATGTGTGACATTTCAAAGTTAATATATTAATCTAAACCCTTATCAAGCGGTTATTTTCTTAGGGATTCAAGTCTGAAAAAAAGAAGTTATTTGGACAAAACATGGCCTTGAACCATTTTGTTCATCATCTCGAATACGGACTTTGGAGCTCGTAGGAATTAAACCTAAAAATGATGTCCAACAAATGATTTTCAAAGAATTTTTAGAAATGAAGAATGCACTTGTTCATCCAAGAATTTGATAACTTTTACTCCCTCAATCCCACTAAGAGCTTCGTGATTAGGTTGATTTACAATCTTTGCATGAAGAATATGGGAAGCTTTTAGTGGGATTGAGGGAGTATTTTATTACCTTGGTGAGAGGCCTTTAGCTTCCAAGGTTATTCTTATAGAGTCCCTAGTAGGATGCACATTGTAAATCTAGAGTATTTTCATCAAAATAACTTATGGCTTGCAAATGATTGAGCCAAATTAAGACCTTTTTTTGGAAGTCTTCTTCTTGCTTCCAATCTCTACATGGATTGAATTAGAATCTTGTAGTAAATAAATGATGCATGTGTGACCACGTTAATCACATTGTTGAAGGAAAGACAAAAATTGCTTTTTCAACATACTTGGACACACTAACTTCATCAATTTCTTGTAGATACTACAAGAAACTTTTGGAAAAAATCATAACCCACCCAATGATTGTCAAAACTTACATACAATTTAAAAATTTTAAGATTCTGACTACCTAGTCATGTCAAGAAGGCATTCCTGAGTAAAATCTCCAGCTTGCTCTAATCCCCCAAACCCTAATCAAGCAAGCTCACTCTGACCGCTGCGACATACCTSCAGCTTCCAAGGGTCAGTCCACTGCAGTTTGGTCGTCGAAATTTGTGGTGTAGGGGAAGGCAAGCYCCTCGATTGGGACAACACAAATTCTTGCTCAAATTCCATGTCCACAGAGGTTTAGGCAACTACTGTGCGCTGTTGAGCACCAAATTGGAAAGAATGGAAGGAGATCGAGTGCTGAACTGAAGATTCAACACCGGCAAACCCTCTGATGCGCGGGAGGTATATCAGTCTGAACCTGATTGTACTTGTTGATATCGTGATTAGCATAGTTTAGAGGATATCTGTTAATTAGGCCGCGCTTTGTTGTTGTGGAGCTCGTATTGTGTGTTTGATTAGACTTTGGGTATTGCGAGGAGTAGCCATCGGAACCAGGAGTTTGATTGGTACAGCGGAGGCACTCTGTTGTGGCAGAGGAGAGGTTTTCGGCGCAACTCGCTCTGATCGGGCGTRCGGAATTCGGTCACTCTTTTGCCGAGGAGAGGGAGAGACTTGTTCATTTCGAAGCGTAAGATTCTCAAAGGGTGCGGATTTTAAGGTGATTGCCAATTTGAGGATTCGATGATGTTTGTCGCAATTTGCACCGTATGGATTTTGGTCTAAGCGTGCGGACGAGAGCATSGAGGCTTTGTGAGAGTATTCGACTCAAGTGACGGATTTACTCTGTAGATTTTCGTAGAAGACGGCGACGRCTTGTGAGCGGAATTGGCGACATTGGAAATTGGAAATCAAGCATGTTTTGAGGAGGAAGGACTGACCGAGGGAGACATGGCGGAGCTCGATGGGAAAGTGGCGCTCATAACAGGGGCGTCGTCGGGGTTAGGTAGGGAGTTTGCCTTGTCGCTGTCCAAGAACGGCGCCAACGTGATCCTGGCTGCGCGGCGAAAGCAGATGCTGGAAGCCCTCTGTGACGAGATCAACGCTGTTGCCAACGAAGGGGACGACCCCAGGACAACCTCCGGGAGGGCGGTGGCAATAGAGCTGGACGTGAGCGCGAGCGAGGCTGTGATCGACGCTGCCGTGGAGAAAGCGTGGGCCGCGTTCGGGTACATCGACGTTCTCGTGAACAATGCTGGAATGCGAGGTAACTCTTACGGCGTCACCTTTCTCGCCCTGTGGCTGTGGTGCTCTTCGGCTGTGATTCTTTTTCATGTTGACCTCGAAATCACCAGAATTATTTTAACCCGTGACAGGGAACATCGAATTAATTCCAGTCCGACGGCATCGTCGTGAATAGTAACCACGATAACATTGAAAGTTGATCATCTTTTTGGCAACCGTATGCCAAATCTAGGTGTGTAGCGGAACGGTCTTGAGTCTGATCTCTTTACAGTTGCAAGAATTGCTTCTAACTTAATGGAATAATTCTGTGCAGGGCCTGTGCGAACCCCCTTAGACCAAGAGGAGAAGGAATGGAACGTCATCATGAACACAAACTTGCGGGGCACATGGCTGATGTCTAAGGCTGTAGCAAAGCGATTGGTAGGAGCGAAGCGAGGAGGTTCCATCATTAACATTTCCTCAACTAGCGGTCTGGAGAGAAGCATGTTACCCGGTGCTATGGCATACAGCATCTCGAAGGCAGGCATGATCCATCTGTCCAAGGTTTGAATCTACCACATTTATCCACCTTGTATCTACAGTCCATAATTTTAATCGATTTGAGACGTTACTGCGGTGCCGGTGGTTGCTCTGACGCGAATGCTCATTTCTTGACTCGTGGTGACAGGTATTGGCCCTTGAACTTGGAAAATTCAACATTCGGGCWAATGCAATAGCTGCAGGATTGTTCAAGTCGGAAATCACAAGCGCTCTGTACGAGAAGGATTGGTTGAGTAAGGTGGCTGCAAGGATCTTGCCGGTTGGAAAATGGGGAAGCGTGGATCCAGATTTGTCATCCGTGGTGCTCTTGCTTGCAAGCGACGACTCGCAGTACATCACTGGCAACACATTCGTCGTAGATGGTGGGCAGAGCGTGCCAAGCGTGCCCATCTGGTCTTCCCTTTAACTCCCTCTGGACCTCAAGTTTCTGATTCATTTTCTGGTTTACTACGTATCGTGCATTCGTTACGGCGGTTGAATACCGTAGATAATGTGGAATTCAGAATTGAGTATGCTACAGCATCCAGCCCTTGCCTGGGAGATTAAGATTACAGGTATCTTTCAATCAGTATGTTGTGATAACTGTCAAATTTCAGAGTTGCACCGGTGCGTGATACCCTGGAACTCAGAATTGAGTATGCTACAGCATCCAGCCCTTGCCTGGGAGATTGACATGACAGATACCTTTCAATCGGTACGTTGCGATAACTTTTGGTCTATTTTTGGTCGCAATTAGATGTAGTTACCTTTAGAGGGATGACCAAATGGGCATGCTGGGAATGGTGTCCCCACCATCCACAACGAATGTATTCCCAGTGATATACTGCGAGTCCTCACTTGCAAGCAACAGCACCACTGAAGTCAAGTCTGGATCCACGCTTCCCCATTTCCCAGCCGGGACCTGATGCTTGGCCACTTTGCTCAGCCACTCCTTTTGGAACAGCCCGCTCGTGATCTCTGACTTGAACAATCCTGGAGCTATGGCGTTGGCGCGAATGCTGTACTTCCCAAGCTCCAGGGCCAGCACCTGTCAAGAGAAACATTCTCGCGAGTCAGAGATGTTACCGGCGGTAACCGAATTGGTGCTGTATTRGCAGAATTAGGGCAGAATCGGACCTTGGACAAGTGGATGACGCCCGCCTTGGAGACYACGTATGCCATTCCACCAGGCAACAAGCCTCTCTCCAGGCCGCCGATGGAGGAAATGTTGATGATGGAGCCTCCAAGCTTCGCGGCTGCCAATCGCTTTGCCACGGACTTGGACATGAGCCAGGTGCCGCGCAAGTTTGTGTCGAAGATGGCGTTCCATTCCGTCTCCTCTTGGTCTAACGGGGTTCGCAGGGGACCTGCACGGGATTATTTTATCAGCAGGCACTCTTGCGACTGTGATGACATCGCGAGTCACGACCGTTCTCTTTCACGTTAGATTTTGCATAGGGTTGGTAATAAGRTGATCAACTTTCAAATATTCTCGTGCTTTTTATTTCACGACGATGCCGTCGGRCTGGAATTAATTCGATGGTTCCTGTGACGCTTTAAGAAAATTCTGGACCTTACCGATTTCGAGTTCAACATGAAAGAGCATCACAGCCACAGGGCGAGAAATGCAACGCAACAGTTACATCCCAGCCCAGCAATTCTTGCAACTGCGACGAGATCGCGAGTCAAGTCCGCTCTCTTCCAAAATAGATTTTGTGAGCGGGTCGCAATATGCTGATCAGCTTTCAATGTTCTCGTGGTTACTATTTGCGAAGGTGGTGTCAGACTGGAATTTCGGTGTTCCCTGTGTGTTAACAAATTCTGAATCCGAGTGATTTCGAATTCCAGATGAAAGAGTGCTGTAGCGATAGCGAGAAAGGCAACGCCATAGGAGTTACCTCTCGTTCCAGCATTGTTCACGAGAACGTTGATGTACCCAAACGCGGCCCACGCTTTCTCCACGGCAGCATCGATGACAGCCTCGCTCGCGCTCACGTCCAGCTCTATTGCCACCGCCCTCCCCGAGTCTGTCCTGGGGTCGTCCCCTTCGTTGGCAACAGCGTTGATCTCGTCACAGAGCGCTTCCAACATCTGCTTTCGCCGCGCAGCCAGGATCACGTTGGAAGGTGGGCAAATTAACATGTCAGTACCCCTAGACTATAACGGTTTAGCCTCGCCGGATCAACGATGCGCCACACCCACTAATAAAGACGCGCTTACATGTTGGCTCGGTAGGCAACTACAATGCATATTGAAGAAATAAGACAAAACAAGAGCACCTGATTGTCTTGCCAAGGTGGGCAAGTGGGAAAGAAGGAAGAGAAGTTTCATTGATGTTGGTAGACAATCTCATTGGTGGAGACTAAGTAGTGAAGATTGAGAGAATCTAGTGCATGTGAGTTTCTTATTGTATTCCTCCTCACCCACCAGGTCCACATGAACGTGCCCAAACTATTTTCTGTTGTAGCACTCCTTGTGAAGTTTCCTTGCCCACCCATACATGTAAGGGGGCCCTAAGGGCCTATTTGCATGAAGAACCGGCCCCGATATGAAGCTCTAGGCACCAAAGCTTTGAGGTCCGGTCCAAGCTACATCATGCTTCTCGATGCAAACCGGTTCTCCAAATAAAATATCCACTTTTCTATTGGTATTTGGAATTATATGACATGCAACAACCAATGAATGAGGCGGGCCACAAGGACAAGTCTTGAAATAGGAGAGACAAGAAGACAAGTGGAGAATACTTTTTATGAAAATAATAAGTCGGGTTGATGGCAAGGAGAGGGGGTTTGCAAATCCTAAATTCAAGGATGGAAGAGCCAAGGAAGGACCCGAGCTCCATATCCGTAGTTGGGTTGCCAATGACCACATGCGAACCCCTCCTGGACCAGTTGGAGGTCCGGTCCGGCCCATCATGCGAACAGGCCCTAACAGTATCGCAAGCAGTACTCAAAACAGTCAACCATGCGAAACCACATCTTTAAAGTTAAGCCGCTAAAAACGCTCCGTCATTTGTTCCGACAACCGAAATATCAACAGCGCGACAAGACAGCAAAAGCATGCACAACAACATGAGATCTTTCGCAGTAAACTTAACAACCTGAAAAGATTACACTCAGCTGATTCAAGTCACCTCACAACTCCGAAAATATCTATACAACGTGACATGCATTAAAACATAACTAACAAAAAATGAAACAAAATCAACTCTAGCTATCAACCCAAAAGCAAAAGGGGGGAATCGAAACTCTATTCAATACAAGCCGATTCGACATATGAGATATAAAAGGGACTAACAACCCTCCTCCAGCATCCACTTCGAACACCGTCAACCTGCAACGACCTCAAACCCAGGACACAACCCCCACAACTGTCACTACTTAAGGTTCGTTCGATTCGGGAATAAACAATAGGCCTCAATCACCAGGGGAAAGGAAACTATACAACGAACTCATGTGCCCATGACTTCAAATTCACTATAACTTGGATTTGTTAGAGTAATTATGTTGCTTCCACTACTACTAACCCTTTTTAGCAATTTTGAAGAAATATTGGGATTTTTTAATATATTTTATTACTATTATTTTTAAATCAATGCATACTACATTCTTCACTCAAACTAATGATATAATAAAAAAAACTTAGTTACATTAGACTTTCTAAAATATGATTGACCAAACTCTAGAAATGGTCCAAAACTAAGTAGCACAAATTTTTAGTATGTAAAAGATTACTATCACTTGTATTCTTTACTACTGTAAGTCTGGAAAAAATCAGCATCTTTGTGTCAAATATCTTTTGTTTTCTAGGTGAATTAAAAATTTTAAGAAAAAAAAAATTGTCAATATTTTTTCCATCATAATATATTTTGGATTCTTTTGAAAGTTTGTCATCTACGTTTAGAATTATTTTGGGGGATCCTACTTCACAACTTATAGTATTGTTTGTAGTTCACTCTACCAACGCCTTTGATTCTCTATAAAAATGATTTTAGTCTTTTCTACCAATGTTTGTAGTTCTCCATATTGAACATTATCAAATAGAGATATGTATTGAGCACTCACATATAATAAGGAATAAGTTTTTGTCACCTCATAAGCCAAAATAAGTAATTACTATTAAATTTATAAAAGAACTATCTTTGTAACTTTTCTTATGTTGTCTATTGAAACTTCTATAAGTGAATTTTATCAAATTTGATTTTGAAGCTATTTATATCTTTAAAAAATATCATTAAATTTTTGAGATTCTTTTTCAATTTAAAGGCCTTAAGAATATGGATCCATGCAAAGTTGCATGGAAATTTTCAAAACTGAAATATTATTTTTTAATATAATATAAAATTTTCAAATAATAGCTCATAGTAATCTTCACCTTTGGCTAAAATATTTCAATTTACTTGGAGTTAATTTTTTAACTAACAATGTTTTAGAAAAAAAAATTATCGCTATTATATAAGTTAATTCAATTAGTACAAGAGATTGTTGTGCACCAATTTAGGTAATTGTGGATGAATGGTTTTTAATTAGTATGACCCTTTAGATAAAATTCAAATGGAATAAATTTTGGACAAATTTTGATGAAGTGGTTGAAGTTTGGATTCAAAATTCACTGTTTGAAACAATATGAAAATAGTGTATCTACAATACATACCATATTGTATTTAATATCCAAAATAATAAATACTATACAATATTATTTAATGCATCACAAATTTTCATGATTTTGGAATTTGTGAAATTTAGCATTATTAGTGCATGCCTTTGTAAATGAATTATCTTGTGTATTGTAGGTGCGAGGAGCTTTGTCACTACCCAAGAAAATAATTAATCATTATGAAAAGTAAATGTTCGTCATCTAAAAAAGTAATTTATTGAAATTTGACTTTTTGGATAAATAAGTAAGTGTAGTTTCACCTATCATCCAACCTTTAAGTAACCTAGATTTTCTATCCTAACACAACTTCTCACCTCATGAACAAGTGTCTTGGGTGGCTTCTAAGGTCACTTGCTATTTGTAGACAAATGAAAAACAAATTTACATAAAAAATAGGGTGGTAGGAGGTAAAACGGCCCATATAGAATATGCAAATTGGAGCTCAACCACTTATAGTCAAGTCAAAAGCATGAATTGTGTTCAAAGTAGAATTTAAGACTTCATTTAGGCATAGGAGAATCAATTTTTTCAAAAAGCTTTGGACTAAGTTATTGTGGGAAATCAAGCTAAATTTGATCTTGAAAATCTATTCGAGATTTAGATCTTCAAATAAAAAATTATGGACGAAATTCATATAGGGGTTGGAAATGATATTTTCTTTAATATTTTCAAACATCCTCTCTCAATTTTGTCCATAACTTTTTTTTGGATGCTCAAAATTACAAACAATTTTTTGGAGATGAAAGCTCTTTTGTTCAAAAGTTTTTAGAAAAGTTTTTCTACTATGCCTAAATTAGGCTTAAATTACTACTTCAAACACAATTCCTAGTTTTGACAATGAGTGGCTAAGCTTTCATCTTCAAATCATCCCACATTTTTTGAGGACTCATGATGAACAATGAATTTTCATTATAAAAATGATCTCTAGCTCCACCCTTCATTTACATAGAATGTCAATGAAGTAATTCCTTCACTTTGTCATCAAAAGTTTTCATGATGGTAGATAGTCAAATGACGGATTGACATTTAACTCAAAAGATTTTCAATGAATTTTTAGATTTCTAGCAAATTATTTGTACAATTACTTCAATATTTGGTTGTTTATTATAAGAATTAGCAAAAAAAATTCAACATTTGATTTTTTTAGTTACTTATATGCAATGTTGCTTTTCACCTATGGCACTTGGAAATCCATGGATGGTCCTCACTTAAAACTCAACATGGTTCAATTGCCCTTCCTAGCAATAGAAGAATTAACTTCTAAGTATACCATGAATTATATTTTGGAAAACAAATGATCTAAAATATTAGTTAACCCCTAAATGTCCAAGGCATCACATTTCGGTGTCAAAAAAACTTTGAAGCTCAATAAAATCTTATCAAGTCACTACATTTAGTATTTTTTTGGAAAAAATATCTTTCAAAGGCTATTTTAACATCATAAATTCGGTTTTGAAAAAGAAATGCTTATAATTTTCCTATTCAAGATTTTGTATAAGGATATCTATTACAAATCTTTATTTTTTAGTGATAACCCTTGAAAGGCTTTGGGGTCCCTCTACACAATCCATATTTAGCATTATAACTCTTTAATTGTGGTTTGATATATGAATTGTGATACATTTTATTTTCGTACTATCATGGTCATTAAATTACTTGTTGTTGAAATATATTTGGTCAATGTATTTTTTGATTAGATACCACCAAATTCATACTATGCTATACGGCTACAAAAGGCTTTCAAGTTCTACAGGGGATCTTGGAAATGAGTTTCAAATACCATACTTCTTATGAAAAAAATTACCCTAGAAATTGCTCTAGAAATTGTGAAGTAGATTTTGAAAAGCTGCAAATTGATTGTTGTTACACATGTTATATCTTTCAACCTCAATTTAAATTTGACATATTAAAAAAAAGATTAATAGAATTCAAATCACTTTTAACGTTTTAACACACTTATAGTCAAACATTATAATTCTTTCAATCCATAAGTGATGTTGCATTTTCTTTTCCTATATGTTTTATGATATGTCTAGTTTGAATTTGTACAACAATTTTTTTTTAATTGATGAAGCTTAACCCTTTGACGCGCCTGCGTCCACATATTGGACGACGAACAGATTTAAACTGTTCAAATTTCATCCAAAATGGACAGTTTTCATCCACCCAATTTTTTCTTGGTTCTTGTGCAAGTTTACTATCCTTTGTACGGTTTGGATTTTCAAAATAGGTTATTAAGATTTTTGGAAAAACTACACAATTGGTTTATGTCAAGTTTCATTCTTAGTTCAAAAAGTGAGACCTTAAACATGATTTTCCAAAATAAGTAGAATCAAATAACGAAAACCATACCATCTCGTAGTGCAT
Source organism: Pleurozium schreberi (assembly GCA_006891605.1). Classification (NCBI taxonomy): domain Eukaryota; kingdom Viridiplantae; phylum Streptophyta; class Bryopsida; order Hypnales; family Hylocomiaceae; genus Pleurozium; species Pleurozium schreberi. The sequence goes on from VACF01000589.1 coordinate 61,101, forward strand.
GTTGTTCCAATTTCATTACAATATTTTTTTAACTTTTCGTGTTAGTTTGGGATTTTTAATTGAATTTCAAGAGAAAACCTTGAAAAATTAATTAAAAAATATTAATAAAAAATACGATAAATCCAACCGTACAAATGTGATCGTTGCATTGACATTTACAACTTTGCTTTGTGCATCAACTCCATTTTTGGTTTTCATCAAGCATTTTATAACGCTTCTTTGAAAACAGTGTTGAATCGGGACGTTAAAGGGTTAATATCAAAACTTTGATATTCTAGAAAAAAATTTAAGAAAAAAAAAAAAAATCCAGGAATTAGGGGATGATAT